>WOVY01006368.1:0-144796 GCA_013436015.1 Rhipicephalus annulatus | reverse complement strand
CTTGTCGGTGGTTTGAAGAAAGTCTTAAAATCGGAACTCTTGCGGCTGTCTGACTGAAATGCCACGCATAGATGTCCGTGATGAACGATAGCTTCGCCAATTGCGATATGTGCCACGCGTAATTTCTCTATTTCATTTTCGTGGTATTTCCCATCCCACAAAGCTCAACGCATGGGCAATTGTGATTTATGATATGTGAACTTTCCTGTTGTGTGAGGCCTTCATACTATGGTACTGAGCTTAAGTATGCGATTGTCCATATGCATGTGTCAATTTGTACTGTTTTGTGACTATCGATAACTTGACGACTGAAACTATGCTTTGTAAGATAAGAGGAGTAGCCGGAGGCGCATTAAAGGGACTCTGCAGCACTTTTCCAAGTTTATACAATCACTGAATGGCTTCATTGCACGAGTTTAATTCATCACGAATCAACTGCCGCAAAGAGGTTTAGGGTCCGTCAAGTATACGAACAAGGTTACGGGGATAGGTCGCACGTTTTAATTAAGCACTTTGTCCCTCCTTTCGTACCAGCGAGAGAGCTGAAAGCTACACAGCGAGAAAATGATAAGACAGATGCTTTGGCTTGTTGGTGATTGGGAATCAACATATTTGCACAGCGCAAAACTACGTTCTTCTGTCCTTGTCTCTCCTTCTGTAGTTACGCCGTAACTACTCGTAGTCTTTCGCTATGCAAATATGTTGAGAAAATGATGACCAAGGCGCAAGAATTGATATACGGCCATTCGTCACGGCACGGCATGGCCTTGAGTAGAGTTACTGCATACGCGTATGCTACATATACAGGTACCGTAGGTATTCTGTACAATAACTCTAGCCTTGAGTACTTTCTTTTTTTTTCTTTCAACGTGTGGCTTATTTTCGGTGTGATTGCGAGTGATGGCGGACACGTGGTAATGTCCCACGGCGGACGCGATAACATCCAGCTCACGGTGTTTTAATCAGGCAGTCTATAGACTTAGGGCTCATGGCGCGGTCCTTTTGGTTTATGGCTTTACTCGTCGAGAGAAGAGTGAGTGAATTCAAGCTGACTTTGACCATTAATTGTGAATTTCAGGCCATGAACTGTGCCATAATGTTTGACTAACATGTTCTCAGGAGTCTCGTCTACCGGTTGGCAGCATTTTCTGACCATACTGAATAACTGTTGCAGGACTTCATTAATTACATTTAAAAAAGTTCTGCTTATTCTGCTTAGATAATCTTGTACCGATACCAGACGGACTTTCACATAACACAATAAGGTGTCATGTACCTGTAGTCATATACAGTTCTGCTAGTTAATCCCATTATTTCGTCCTTAAGCAGTGCGGCGTAGATGATGGTTTAATGACACTTTTGAGAATGACGAATTCTAAACCATGCTAATCATTCACATTACACACAATACAAATGGTAAACAGTGGCACAACTACTAATGGTAGCACCAATGCGAAAGCGTCTTTTGGTCAGTGCAACAAAGATCGAGAAACAGGTAACCCTTGGAAGAAAAGCTGACCGGTACAATTACGAAGATTCGCAAGAAAACGTTCATAGTACGAAAGAGCAGAGATGTCAGATATGAAACGACAGAGCTGGGGTGGGGGGGGGGTGCCTACTCCCTCGGGGTCACATGCCATGGAAAATCTAATCAGCAGATGAATGTTGTTCTACGTATTCCAATGATGTACTGTACCTTCGCAAACTTCCGTATTCCAATCACAACAAGGACAGACTCATTCTGTGTGTGCCTCTATCTCGACGTTTTGTTCATTTTGACTCGCCCCGCGTCCCCCTCCTATGCAAATTGGAAAGTTGCGCCTAGCTGGCACTAGATCAGAAATCCGGGTAACAGCATCCCGACGAAAAACAGCGCAGAACTCTCAGCTAGCTGAAGCTCCCGCGAGTAACAGGACTTCTGAGCACCTATATTTGCAATACTTGTGAAAAACAATTGAAGGAAATTGGGCGGCAATCAGAGAAATCGCGAAGGAAAGAAAGAAAGAAAAACAAAACAAAAAACAAACGAACCATGCACCAACTAATTATGTCTCGCGTGCACATGTTCTCGCAGATCGGAAAGTGGATCAAAGCTGCTTCTTGCCACTGTTCAATGTCATTTTTTTTGAAATGTGTATTTGGTAAGGGCACTAAATTGCATTTTTGAGCTGAGCACTTGGAATTAACTGACCTATTAGCTCCCCGCCTCCCTTTTTGTGATACTGTACTTGACGGACAGCTGAGCAGTATAGTACAAGTGTGTGAAAAAATTCTAGCTTGAACCGCATCCTCTGACAGAGTTGATTTACAGCCGGAACTCGGGAATCATAGAATGAATACCGGAAATGCATGCGTCAACCATTAACGGGGAGGCCTTGCGTATACAGGGAAAGGCAAGATTGAAAAGATGAAAAAAGGTAAAGTGGTGCAATGTAGGGTTATAAGACTTAAATGGTGTTCTCTGATCTGCACTCTTCCGCAACGAGCACAATTTTTATGAGATAATTAGTTCACTAATTAGAAAAAAATATAACACAGCATCAGTCGACAAACCCAAGTTGGGACGTATAGTATGGGGCTAGCGGGTGGAGTCCAGCAATCTTTTTTTTCCGGTAATATGACATCCCGAAAAGGCAACTCGTACGAGCGCTTTACAGCAGATGTGGTTACTTTCCTCTATAAAAGAGCAAAAAAAAAAGGTAAATAAACTAGGAGAGCGAGCAGCGGTTGACGTACGCGCATAGGATGGACACGTGTTCTATAGGCAAACACAGCTGGCTGTGGTTTTAATTCCGTTTCAGCGCGCCCCAGGCGATGGTTGAACGGGCTGCAGCGTGTCCCCCGCCCGGAGACACGCAGCTGTGTGTCTACACAGCGAGTCCTCGTCGCATGGAGGACGGCCTGCCCTCGTATAGGCCGATAGTGGTGCCATTGTGGGGCACTGTGGCCTTATTCAGAGCTGTCTGTATGCTCTTCGGACAAGCGATAGACAAAGGGCACCGCACGTTTGTAACGATATCAGTCGGGCACCACGAGAGCCATCGTTGCTAACGACAGTTCTCCAAGTTCTTTTCTCTCACAGCGAACATCCCCCCCCCCCCCTTTTTTTGTTTCCTGCGTATACACTGTTTGTCGTAAAAAAAAAAACATCTGTAATCCACCACGCTGGCTTTTTTTATTGTAACTTTCACATTCATGTAACAAAAAACTTCCCAAACACTTGTTGGTCCCATAGCCTAACTGGCTGTAGAGGGACCAATTGTGTGACATACCTACATACTTGCGCAAGTGGTTACACAGCGACAAAGGACATCAAACTGGATACAATGTTTAAAATAGAAAAAAAGCAAAAAAATACATGATTGAACTATGCGAACTTTATTCACGCTTTTGACAGTCACGGGAACGTACACATTGTCCCGTTATCAGGATGTCACGTGTTTGTGTCACTGTTTCTGTGGCACGTATAAATGCCCAACAATTCGGTAATTGCAACATCCGCGGTCGTATAGCACAAGTGACGGAGCAACAGGCGCTAAGGAATAATATCTGGGGGTTTACGTCCCAAAACCAGGATACGATTGTGGCAGACGCGCTAGTAGAGGGCTCCGGAAATATCGACCATCTGGTGTTCTTTGACGTGCGCCGACATCGCACACCACACGAGCCGCTTCGCCTCCACCGATATGCGACCGCTGTCAACACGCACCAAATGCGGAGCGTGCAGGTTCGAGTCGTTGGTAGATTCCGTGCTGGACGGTTGTGTCGTCCGCGATCTCTGACGCCGGCGTAGCTCTCGCCGATCGGCCCGCCGTCCGCGAACTCCCGATGCCGTGTAGCTCTCGCCTAGCGGTGTCCCCTCCTCGGACTCCTTCGAACGTATCCAGATCTTTTTCTTTCTTTTTTCAACCTTTATTTATCACTATATACCTATTAATCTTTCCTAACTCCATTTCCTAGTGAGCTTCTGCTGAGGTGTCGCAACTTAGCTGCAGACAGTTGCGGGGTTCACTTTTCTCTCAATTTCTCCTGTTTTTAAATCGGGCCCTCTAACACTTTTTGAACATGTCCAGAAAATGCTGCGATTGGTAACCAAAGCTCCTGCAAACCTCTAAACTAAAAATTATAGCGCAGTGTACGGCAAGGAATTTGTAATCGAATTTCAGGGTCGTTAGAAGCCAGTCGCTCTTCTCGTGACAAATGGTGCCATATACCAAAAATCAAGTGCATATATACCCAAAAGTACATGTACACGGTCATTAGCTGATTTCATAATCGTGAACATAACCTCCGAAATGGCGCGCGCGCGGTGTCGCACGCCCGCCATCTCGGAGGCCATGTCGTGAGCTGCATAGTTACCGTGGCCGCCGTAGTGTGCCGCGACATGTTCGTGCCGTGAGCGCCGTCTCTGCAGTGCGCTCGTGGTCACGCTAAATGTCTGTGCCACGCGTTCAAAGAAGCAAGAGAAGTGCTCACGGTAATGACGCGCGTCGTCATCCCTCACCCTGAGTAGCTTTCAGGGCGCTCTCTGGGACGAAAGGAGAGAGAAAGTGTTTAGAGTGTGTGATCGCTATCTAACTCTGCTCGTACTTGACAGATTATAAAGAAAAAAGTTGATGCAGCCTATTTGTGAGGCAATAACCAACGATAAACAGGTCATCCCATGATTCTTTTGAGAAGTGTTGCAGGACCCCTTAATATAATAAAATGTTTGCATCGTCCCTGTTGGTTTGCTGAATGCGCTTGCATGTTTCACGAGTTGCCTCATATATTACGCCACTCAAACACGCTGCAAGTAAATAAACACTTTTAGTTGGGCGTATGGAGAAGCGATGTACGCTGTTAAAATTACGTGGCGTTCGCGGCAAGTGAAGCGCGCGCAACACTTTTAACTTAACGTATCTTGATGCCTTTCACTTAAATAGATATATGGTATGCGAGATGCAAGGGTTTGTAATGCTTATCAGTGCCACCGACGTTAGAAGCATGCTAGGTCTCACTACAGTGGTCCCAGAAGTAATGTGGCCTCTGTGATCTGCACCAAACACATTCTTACTGCCAGGAGAAGGGCCCTCAGCGTACAAGTCATGCCGTGGCGCTTGCGGTGTAGATTTTTAGCTACTGAATGCACACGTTCTCCTTTACTGTTGTGAACTTGGGTGCGCAATGCAAGAACAACGTGTGATCTGGCATGGCCGCACTGGATCGACCCCCATCGTTCTATCCAGCGCTGCTGCTGTTGAGGCTTAGCGTACCCCGCAGCAAGTGGTCATGATCTAGGTATTCATGACCTTACGATGTACTGCCGACACATTTAAAGAGTGAAAGCTCGCACAACGCTCAAGGCGTGTTATGTTGCACAGCGAATAAAAGTACGTACCAAGGTGCCGTTTTATTTACGGGTTCATTCGCCGAGAGACCTGGCAGAAAGAGACGCGTTCCCACACACATTCTATCGAAGGCGATTCTTGAGGATTTTTGTGAGACGCCAGACAATTTCTTATGAATCATCAGGATGCTGGAACGCGCCGCTTGAATTTACCTTGTCTGGCATAAAAACATGAACATTTTTTTTGCCTTTGTGAGCGTAAAACCAAAATGGACCCTCACGCGATAGCACAGTCAAAAGAGGCAGCTCACTTTTTCGGCACACATATAGGCAGTTTTATTTAAAAAAAATTCCATAAGCTCCAGCACATACGAAGCCGTGCCGCATGCCATGTGCAAGAGCGTCATTCGTCAAATTGATGTGTCGGAGAGCCAAGCCGACCTGGAAAGAAGCATCCTCAACGACAGAAATCCTTTAGCCCTTGAAGCGAAGTGAATAAAAAAACAGTGAGATGGTATTCATTGTTTTTGACGGCTACAAGGTACCCAACTTGGTTTTCTATGGCTCGGCGCTAGTCAAGTGCTCTCTGTACCTCATGCAGCACGACTGGTGCAATGCTTGCGGTAGGTTAGGCCAAAGAGCCGACGTCTGTCCAACTCCAGAGGGCACACTGTGCAGTAAATGTGGGGCCAAGAACCCCGACGAAAACCACACCTGCTCACTTACTTGCCACCTCTGCGGGGGCCAGCACGGTACAGCGGACAAGACCGAACCAAAGATTCCGACTGCCGTACATCGTTCGACTTCTGTACAATCCTACCAGGAAAGGACCCAAGCCACATAATTGAAAACCCCCCACCTGAATTGACATTAATCTACACACCAAGAGTGGAGATCTGATTCCCAAAGTCTTATCTATTCGCGTCTTGGGAATGGCCCTCAAAGCAGCGGGCACAAACTGTTTGACCATTATATTGTCAAAGCTGACGGATAGCGTCATCAGTCTCATCAAGGGGGTAGCTAAAAGAAGGCGAGGCCTGAGTGAACAGAACCTGATAAGGCTCGTATACACGCTATATTGTTATGCAATTTCGCGTATTTAGCGGCTATGCACGCCTGGAAGAGGGCCGAACGAGACAAGCTAAATGCCCTGATAAGAAGGGGGATCAAGAGAGCACTCGGGCTACCAAATAACACACGCACTGACCGACTCTTGCAACTGGGAATTCACAATACCCTAAAAGAGATCGTAGAAGCACAAAAAATGGCACAGATTGTCCGGCTTTCTGGCACCAGGGCGCGCAGATGACTCCTCATAGAGATGGGCGTTCCGCCCGCAAAAGTTGAAGACATCTATCAGGGCCTTCCGGAAAAGCAAAAACACAATCTCATCATATCCCCCGCCCCACGCAACATGCATCCCCAGCTCAATGTGAAAAGAAGGAAGGCCAGGGTGGTGATGCTGCTAAGTCGGGCGTCAGAACTTCCTGGTGGAAGCTGCTTCGTCGACGCGGCCAAATATGGCAACAGAAATTGTTTTGCAGCAGTATAGATCAACCAAAGGGGTTGTATCATTAACGATGTTTCAGTGCGACGATCGTCGTCGTGTGCGGCTGAACAAGTGGCCATTGCCTTGGCGCTTTTAGATGACAAACATGAAGATATATTCAGCGACTCCAGGGCAGCCATCCGTGCCTTCAACATTGGCGCCGTGTGTAAAGAAGCTTATTACATATTAGAGGGCAAAAGCATCACCACCCACACTCTGACGTTGTTCCCCGCTCCCATGGGATCCATCACGGGAGTCCCCACAAACTTGAACGAGCTGGCCCACTCCGAGGCGCGTGGTCTTGCTTTCCGCGACCACGGATAACTCCCCTGCAGACCCGCAGTTGTGGAGAACAGAGATCAACTGACCACTTATAATGAAATTACTCAGCACTTTTATCTTGGCAGGAGAGACTTTCCCCTTCCTAAATATAAGTTAAATCGATCGCAGGCTTTGACTCTCAGGCTACTCCAGACGAGTTCGTATCCCAGCCCGGCTTCATCGCATAAAATTTATCCCGACATTTATCATAATAGCTCTTGCAGGCACTGCAACGAATTCACTAGCCTAGATCACTGCTCTGGCATTTCTACTCGTTGCGGGGCACGGACCAATCAAATTAAGAGTGGTTATCCACTATCAAGAGCCCCGATGTCGAGGATCAACTGTGGGCAATCCAGATGACCCATAATGCGGCGGTCGGGCTTGGCCTGACTGTCCCAACGTGGGAGCGGACTTTAAATAAAGTTTCGCAACGTTGAGTTGTGCACCTCAGGACTTTAAATAAAGTTTCGCATCCATCCATTAATTTATAAGCTCGGACATATGGGCACTCCTGGCAGCACTGTGATCACTGGAGGAATTTTTTTCGCCCTTTTTTTGTCACACCATATAGTCACGAGTACAGTGCTGAGACAACAATGCAACCGTTGTACATGATATATGCCAGTAAATGTGCTTCGGGTGTATCGTGTTAAAGACGAATTAGCGGCTAGGCCATGGCTTTACGTTCGCACGGTGCTTGAGATGTCGACGGTACGTGCCGCTGAATTCGTTCGCATGCTTTTGAGTGCAGTGTGTAACATTGTCGCGCAAACGCTTTCAAAGACGCATATATGTTAGATCATTCTGTGAGACATCCTCAGATAAAACTACGGAGGTGATGACTGTCTCTCCGCAGGTAGACTTTGGTGAGCCTTGTACGAGGAAGACGCCGGCATGAATTTTCGCGCGAGCATGTTACAATAAATTTAAGGAGACGAGGAAACGGTGCCTATATATGTGACGCATAATTTACTTGTCCGGTTCTGTAGCGTATGTGACTGTCGTACTAGCGATTGTTTACTAGGCTGCATGCGTATGATGTCGGTACTTTTCAATTGAAATCACGAAATATATATATATAAGGCGCGCCTCAAAGGGCCAGTCAACAGGCTCCAACTTTTTTACACCCCACAAAAAAGTCGACAATTCTTAAAGTAGACCGTGGTGATCACGTTAAACTATTATTACAGCGCCGCGCGCCACGGAGAGACTACATTTCGAAAAAACAATTCCCGTGCTTCTTTCCTACGCCAGACCAATCCTCCTTTCACGCGCAGTAACACAAAGTTACCAACTGGTGGCTTGACGTAGCATGCATCTCGTCGATTTGTCTAAGCCATTCACAATACTCTTGCGCCAGCATGTTCACAAAGCGAAAATGCACACATTTCTCTTTATAACAATTTTTGGACCTTGCATTGTTCAGTGGCCATTTAATGGGAAACAGATTCATTTCGACCAGCAGAGTCATCGAAAACGCTTTTAAATTTATAGTACCCGGGCACTTTTGCACTTCGCGTTCTCTTCGCCGTATGGCTATCATATTCAAGAACAGAGCCAATGCGCCTCCATGTGCTTAGTAAAGACACGCCATAGCCTCTAAGCCGCCATGGCTTGTGTCGTGCACGCTCTGTCTGACATTCTAAACCTTGCTAACACTGTTCCAAAATTATCAAGCACTGGACTCCCCTCTCCGCAGCTGCACTTCGGTGCTCTTGACAAGCAGATGGGTTTTTTAAACACACTGTAAAATACTGGGAACTCGCAAAAGAGGTGAAAGCTAAACTACTGGCACGGCTATGGTGTCTCGATGCATCGAGGCACCTTAGGCAGAGCTGCACCTCAGAACTGTATCCACGAAGAAGCTCTTATGGTAGAATCGTTTGCAGAATCACATTACAGTAAAAGCCGGATGCTGGGCATCAATAGCGAAGCCAGTAATTTATTTCGGGGCGGGGGTGGGAGATTCAACCATATACTGAAGTATGTTCGTGTGTGCGTTTGTATTTCTACGTATATATATATATATATATATATATATATATATATATATATATATATATATATATATATATATATATATATATATATATATATATATATATATATATATATATATATATATATATATATATACACTTCAAAGTTGAAAACGATGGAGGGGGGGCATTCAAACCCTCTAATTTTCTCCTTCCCGGATACACCAATGCTGTCCACATATTATTAGAGAATGCTACCGACCTCTGAAAGAGAGCACACATACGAACGAAATATTCGTAAATTCGAGCCAAGTTTTCGAGGAGAGAAGTTTGGGGTTTTTTTGTATTGGAGCTCTATTCAACCAAGATTAAGATTATCACAGATGCATTGTTTATTCAGCCTGGTCTGATACATAACAAGCTAAATATACATGACGGGTTAATTTCTATTTCGATCAGCAATGTAAGCTAGCTGGAATAGTGCCAGAAATCTCCTCTTAAACGAAATGACATGTAGGAAACATGCGAAGGCACGTCACTTGCCATTCGCAAACCTTTCGCCTTTTTTTATGTCCATTAATAGCACATAGCAGCCGAGAAATCGTATACTGACAGATGCGCTGTATATGTAGTACATAAGTTGAAAGTAGTTATAAAGAGCAGCTAAAATAAACTGGAAGTCTGTAGCAAACACGGAGAGACGGCCACGCCTACCTGCTGAAAAGCACTCTGCGTGCGTGCGCATTGACCATTGCGAGAACGACCGACATCGGCCACCAAACCTAAACAAATCCTTATCCAGTGGACGACGGCAATTCACGTGAGTGGTGCATGCGTATTGAGGGCACATCCAGCATGGCTGAGCATGCGCGTAGACAAAGAGTCGCCTTCAGTTATCGCCGTGACGAGAAGACCCTTGAACTGATAGCAGGGTGCAATGTTCGAGCTCTCTGAGCCGGAGGGTGCTGTTGCCTTAGGTCGCCGCCAGCTTGCAGAGCCCATGCCCCGGTGACGACAACGATAAGGGCGTCATCTTCCGCATTTTGCTGCTGTTGCTAATGGTCGCACAAAAGAGAGGTGCCCCGGATAAGACAAGCTGCTCGATATAGAGCACAAACCTACAAGCATGTCGCCATCTCTTGTGTAAACTCATCTAAATAGACGCGTAAAATGAAAGACCAATTCGCTCAATGCCTCGTACACAGAAGCACTGGCGTGCGCAAACAGACACAGAAGATTTTAGTGAGGTACTCATGTCATCCATGTGCGGGGTGTGCAGTGGAGCATGCTCTGGCTAAGTTGCAACGGCGCACATCAGCAGTGCAGCGTTTAGTGTCAGTATACTGTGGTCGACATCGCCAGCCCGCCATCAGCATTGCGAACTCCGGACATATATAGTCGCTTCAATCTTTCCCTACTATATACAGTATATGAGTGATCAAAGGTGAAATGTGAGCGATGAGCAACGTCGAAGTGAAGTGTTCGATATTTCAAGCGCAGCCTAACCAGAATCAAAAGGCTAAACTTGTACTTTCGCTGGTGAAATGCCCTACACGTAAAGTACGTAGAACCGTACAGGTCTTTCAGGGGTATAATCATCTGCTAAACCATAATGAAGGTCTAACAGGATCTCACTTTAGCCCACCAACAAGTTACACACCATCGAAAGTTCGTTATATGCTGGCATGTAAACACGTTATCATAAGAGCTCTCTGTAGGTCCTACATCGAAGCGCTCAAGCATTGCACGCGTTTTGGCCAAATTTATCTGTTCAAGATGACTTCCACATATATTTTTTTGAGCTAGGCCTGGACTATAGTGCCTTTTTTTCAGATTTATTTAAAGCAACAAGTCAGTCATGCAGCGGCACTTCTTCAATGTCTCGTCACCTCTGTTATCAAACCATACAGATTTCATAAAGGCAAAAATAAAGCAACAGATGGCTTGCCGTATTTGAATCTTATCGCACCTTAGGACCTTTGTGACGATCCGATAGACTGAGATTACATGACTACAAAGAGAACGTTGCGGAAGTGACTGGTCCTCCTGGCTCGATTTCAAGGTCCTAGAAACGTTGTTTCTCGTTCGTTTGGACCTCTGTAATGACTGTGGGATAAAAATAGCCCTCATACATGAAAGTGCTGTCTCGTTTGAGGACCACGCAAAAGCAGTCGTGTCCTTGCGTTCGTTGGCATTATAGACAAGCCCGTTTCCTTCGTAGCTTCTCTTTTTATTAACGTGATAGCGTTAAAGAGCTCGTTTCGCGGAAATTCCACTGTTGGCGCCGACGTCGGCATCGTTGATTGACAGCGAAAAATCATCATCTTATGCGTGACCGAAAAATCGAGAACGATGTAAATAAAAGAATACATAATAAAATAACATTTAACTTTGATGTGCGGCTGGACTGCGTATTTCCGGGACTTTCAGAAAGCGTTTGATTCCGTGCCCCATGTTCTGCTGCTACATAAACTCACATCCCTCGGTACAACTCCTGCATCGCTTGATTCTAACAGGTGTTATCTACAAGACCGGATGCAACGTGTCGTAATTAATGGTTCCCAATCTGAATATACGTCTGTTACTTCGGGAGTTGCTGTTTCTAGTTTACATCAATGTTATGGCTCAGGAAGTTTCATGCAAAGTACGTCTGTATGCGGATGATTATGTGGTTTACCATTGTATTAGATCCGCCTCTGACCATCAATGCTTGCAACGCGATTTAGACAGTATCATGTGCTGATGTGATAGGTGGCGTATGTCTCTGAACCCTATATAGGAAGTGCCCGGACGTCTCGTTCATTCGCAAACGCGACCCATACCTGTTTAATTATACATTAGATATCATCAAGCTAACACGAGTAACTGAGTATAAATACCTTGGTGTTTACTTTTCATCAAATCTTACCTGGACTTAGCCCGTTGAATATGTCACAGCAGAATGTTAAACTTTGTTAAACAGAACTTCCGCTTAGCTCCCCTCGGAATCAGAGAACTACTCTACTTTTCGAATGTCCGACTTATCTTAGAGTACGCCTGTGTGGCGTGGGACCCACAAATAAAACTTTGTCTAATATGCTCGAGATCGCACAAAACCGCGCAGCTCGTTTTGTGACTAGCAACTATGGCTTCAGTGTCAGTGTTACTGCACTTAAGGGTAGGTTATGGTGAGATTTGTTAGTTTCCCGTAGGAAAAACTTGAGATTAGAAATGATATTCGAAATATTTCATGGGTTCATCAATAAAAAATCTTACTTTCACCTCCCCTTTCTTTATATAAGAGAACTGACCACCCTCTAAAATTTAGAGAAAGTTTTTGCGGAACAAACATTTACCAACACTCTTTTTTTCTGCTTACGATCTTTCAGTGGAATCGGCTTCCACGAGAAATTGCACACTGCCGCACTGAAGCATCTTTTAGGGACCTATTGCTACACTCATACCTACATTTTTGTTATGATCTGTTTTTCGGTTCATCTTGTCTTTGAATAGTTTGTTTTATGTAAGCATATGTTACGCTGCGTATTTCCCCCTGCAATAATGCCCTCAGGCGCTGCACGTATTTTAGATAAATAAATAAACAGATAAATAAATAATTAAAAGATAAGAAAAGCCTGGTGTAGAGTGGGCACCGAACCAGGGTTGTTTGGGTCCGAGTGGTGATCGAGCCCGGGTCGTTTGCGTAGCAAGTGGATTTTCTACCACAGGGCCACGTCTGGTCTTGTGCAAATAGTGAAAAAAACTAACTCTGCTTGGAACCGAAGTGAAAGTAGCTTTCATGCTTAACAAACACATGCGTCATGTATACATGCTTCCCAATGCAACATGAAATATCGCAGTATTGTTACGTAATACAAGCGCCCATTGCCAACGGGCGTCAGAGTATGTGATTATTATAACAGCTCTGAGGTTGAAAGCCGGTACTCCTATGCAAAAGGCCCACAAGCAAAGTCTAAAAGGCTTTATGCACTGTGTGTTTGAGAAACGCACTGGGACCAGGATGTCGCTATCGCGTTCAACTCCGAAAGGCTTGATAATGATTGATTGATATGCGGAGTTTAACGTCCCAAAAACACCATATGATTATGAGAGAGGCCGTAGTGGAGGGCTCCGGAAATTTTGACCACCTGGGGTTCTTTGACGTGCACCCAAATCTCAGCACATGGACCTACGACATTTCGGCCTCCATCGGAAATGCAGCCGCCGCAGCCGGGATACGAACCCGCTACCTGCGGGTCAGCAGCCGAGTACCTTAGCCACTAGACCAACGCGGCGGGGCTCAACTCCGAAAGGCGATGCTTTAGGCTCCCCTAATTTTATCTATATCTTTTCAATGCTCTACTTAATTTTCCGTTATTTGCTTGCTTTCTTCAGCTAATATCAAGGACTCTTGGATTTACACTAACTAGTATAATCCAGTAAAGAGCGAGATCATGCGGCTTTCATTGCCCAGGTGGAGAACTAACACATTTGCAGAGGAAGTCGAGAGAAATAAAGAAAGGAGAAAGGAACGTTACTTAGAAAACTTTGATTGATTTATATGTTAGGTTTAACATCCCAAAACCACTATATGATTATGAGAGACGCCGTAGTTGTGTACTCCAGAAATTTCGACCACCAGGGGTTCCTTAACGTGCACCCAAATCTGAGCACACGGGCCTACAGCATATTCGCCTCTATCGAAAATGCAGCCGCCGCAGCCGGGATTCGATCCCTCGACCTGCGGGTTAGCAGCCGAGTACCTTAGCCACTAGACCACTACGGCGGGGCTATTTAGAAAGCCTCGTTATAGGATTACGATGCAGTAGGAAGACGGGAGATCAGAAAGAAAAGAAAGAGTAAATCAGTGAATGTGCTCGTGTGCCACAACTGAAAGCGTGAAAATAATGCTGCGTGGGGAAGGTGTAATAGCATATGAGGCCAACGCCGACCTCTCTTGCAAAGTGTCTCTGACGGTGGACGAAAACGGCAACGGACTCCCACCACGCTATTAGATAACTGCCCACTTGAAATGGTGGCCGTGCTGACAAAGAAAAAAAAAGAATAAACGTTCCATAAATGAGAGCGAAAAAATAATAAAAGAAAGCGAGAGAGTCTACCGTTGCCAACAGGGGGGGCGGGGGTAGGTGTTTTTTTTATTTTATTTTCAGCGACTATCGATTGATGTCAAGGCTGACGTGCGCACACTGAAGCAGACCCGAACACTGGACCATAATTTAAGTATCATTCTCTCCTTGAAATTGAAAGGACATAATAAGAAAAAACAAACTCGTCAAAGTGAGCACATTTATTGGATTTCTTAGTGTTATTTTCTCCCTCGTTGATATGCTGCAGGTGCAGGATGGTGTCAGTTGTACTACAGGTCTCTGCCCCTGAGCGGCCAACGGATGTTCAACATCCGCTTATGCTCAGTCCGGGGAAAAATAGAGAGGGGAAGTGCCTAGACAGGAAAGGCCGACCTAAAAACTGCACACACGTGTTCCCACGAATAAATAGCTCCCCAATTAACTTCCCTAGTTGCCGCAAGAAGCGAGCTTCCACGCTTTTATGTTCTTATTACACTACGCCATGCTATAGCATGTAAGAAATGAAGAATGAAGTGCTTACATCAGCTACAAAGAACACGCTCTTCACATTTTTGAGTATTCAACACGAAAATGCAATTAGGCAAGATTTGTAGCCGGAAACTGCTCTAAAATTGGCGACATGCGTTTAGTGATTTTCCACTTGTCTAGATCAACCGAGTACACGAGGAACTGCCAATAGAAATAGCATTTAAATGTGACCTGACGCAGATCGTCTAGAATAGAATACATTCATTATACACAATCTAGTTTCTCTTAAAATTTTAACCGACAACAATATCTCCACAAAAAATGACTTAACAGACATTAATATTTAATGATATGACAGAAATCGGCCATGGCTGGCCACGTGTAAATATTCACACGGGTGCACAACTGCAATAAGGCCGATGGTACGACCACAGTTCCTTACCTTTCATTTTCGCTAGAGGTGTTCGTTAGTGAAGGTGACGGCCATAAAATGTAGATAAAGTGTAAATAAATAATTGCACTACGCATCACAACTTTTTTTGCCCTCAAACAAAAAAAAAAGCAATTGAACAGAGTCATTGGATGATTTGGGATGCTAGACATATCAAAAGTGCAGTTTAAAGCAGAGGCAAAAAGCTAACAAAACCAATGGAGGATGTCAGGTTGTCGGTGGATCCTCCGGGATAAGCTTAGCGAGGAGAGAAAGATGTGTAATGGCGAACCCTTACCAAACTTTATGAAATATTCACCACATCGTTCTCCGGCGTAGCCAAGGGCTAAAAAAATACGGTTCACAGATTCTCTTCTAGTTTGTCTCACTATACAAATGACTTATGGATTACCGCAAGGCTCCGTCATGAGATCGATGTTATCTTTAAATTATATGGACGATATTACCAGCAACTGCAATTACAGCATAGTTGCTTAGAGAGAGAGAGAGGAAACTTTATTAGAGCTTGGCCGGCAGCTTGGTCTTGGTGGCCTCAGATGGCGGCGCTGAGTCCCTGAACTCGGGCGGCATCTTCGGCCTGCCGGACAGCCCAGAGCTGGTCGTTGAGCTCCGAGCTTCTGAGCGCCGCCTCCCAGCGGCGGCGTCGCCGACGGAGAAGGTCCCCCGCGGCCCCCGCAGACGGGACGGCGGCGGGAACGAGTGAGCTCGAGGCTTCCTGTTGCCTGGTATTGGCAGCCGCCATAGGCGCATCGCGAACGGCGGCCGTTTCTCGACCATTGTTACTTAACTTTTTTTTTTCAAGCGACCAAGGAGCCCTTACAGGGACAACTTTTAAGCCGTCGATTACTGAACTACTTCGAAAAAGTGTTCACTATGGCGGATCAGTGATTACGGTGCTCAGATGCTGACCCGAAGGTCGTGGGTTCGATCCCGGCTACGGCGTTCTCATTTCGGTGGAAGCGAAATGGTAGAGGCCCGTGTACTGTGCCACGTCAGAGCACGTGATAGAATGCTCATGGTCAACATTTTCGAAGCCCTCCCCTACGGATTCTCTCATAACCGTATCACTGGTGGTTTTGGGATGTTAAACGACAGATATTTATTATTAGTGACTTCACAAATCCAAATGAATTTGGACATAGCGACTGCCCCAACCTTCACAAATAGGAGTGAACATGTCTTCACTAACATTTAATCTCTAAAGGTTCATTCTATCTTCCTGCAGTTGAATCAAATTGATTCATGTATATAACTATACCAAACAGTTCAAAACTGAGGAGACTTATTTTAAAATGGGCCATCAGCAACAGAAATAGAATGCTTGTTATCTCAGACGGAGAAAGCTGGCTAACAAACATTGTCAAGCAGCCAACAGGAAGCCTTACATACGTGCGGACAACTCTGGTATATGTAAATGATATGTACTAGACCCCTCGCAATTTGGACTGGTAAAAAAGCCAGAAGAAATGCAGAAGAGAACGACTAGATTTGTTCTTTCGAAATGCTTTTTGAATGAGGTTGTAAAAGAAATATTACACCTGCTTGAACATTGTGCTTTAGCAGAACGTTTACAAGCGGTCAAGGTGAAATTCTTCGCATGAACAAAAGTATAAGACAAACACACACATAAACTACGCCGCGAAAACGTTCTGAGAGGAATATATGAATATGCTTACGAATCACCCCAATTTATTAACACATACGCACACGTTTTTTTTTCAACAGCAACTCGAGAATGAACTTCACTTCCATTAACACGCGCACTGAAGCAGCTATCACAGTTTTAGGCTGCAGGAATAAAGGAACCTTTATCTCAGTCTGGTTAACACTGCTTATTTTTATTTTCCTAAGTTAATGTATAATTTGAAATTTGATGCACAGCTTGCAGAGCTAATAGCTTCCATTGCTGCACTGCGCTTGCCTGAGGCTAAAGATGAATAGTGTTTTTCATATACATCTGTGCGTGTGTTATGGGATACACTGTTCTGCTTTATTTTCCTCCGTTCATGTGGTATTAAGTTTGATGCCCTGATAGAACTGTTGTACTGTTTGACCTGCAGCACAGCACCTGCAATATATATAATATTCATTGTGTTCTTTATATAGCACGGTACGAGAAATCTGTGCTGACATTTGAAACTACTGCACACGCACCTGTGACAGCCTGAAGGCCAACAGCATGCTGTAATGAATGAATGAATGAATGAATGAATGAATGAATGAATGAATGAATGAATGAATGAATATCCACCATGTTGGTCTTGAGGTTATGGTGCTCAACTTCTGAGCTTAAGGTCGTAGGATCGAATGCCGGCCACCGCGGCCGCATTTAGATGGAAACGAAATGCGAGTGCCCGTGTGCTTATATGTCATCATCAGCCTGACTACGCCCACTGCAGGGCAAAGACCTCTCCCATGATCCGCCAATCAACCCGGTCATGTGCTTTCTGCTGCCACGTGCGAACTTTTCAATCTAATCGTCCCATCTAACTTTCTGTCTCTCCTTCATGCGTTTGTACTCTCTAAGAATACAGTCAATTACACTTAAAGACCAGTGATTATCCTGCCTATATGTGCTACGTGCCCGGCCCATGTCCATTTCTTCTTCGTTATTTTAACTATGATATCCCTAATCCAGGTTTGTTCACTAATACACTCTGCTCTCTTCTTGTCTTTTAAGGTTACACTTATCATTTTCCTTTCCATCGCTTGCTGCATTGTTCTCAATTTAAGCTGAACCCTTTTTGTAAGCCTCTAGGTTTCTTTTTCTCAGTAAGTATACATACGTACTGACAAGATGCAGCTGTTATGTACCTTTCTATTGAGGGTTAGTGGCCGATTTTAATTGATGATTTGAGAATGCTTGCTGAATGTGATCCACACCATCCTTATTATTCTAGTTATTTCCGTCTCATGGTTCAGCTCCACGATTACTAGCTGTCCTTAGTAGACATATTCGTTTACAACTTCCAACGTCTTTCCACCTGTCGCAAAGTGCTGTTTTCTGTCGAGACTGTTGCGCATTACTTTAGTTTTGTACATATTGATTTTGAAACCTACTCTTCTGGTTCTCGTGGCCAGTTCAGTAATCATAAACTGTAATTCGTCCCCTGAGGTGCTAATCAAGGCAATGTCACCAGTGAACCGCAGGTCGGTAAGATACTATCCATTAACTATTATCCTGAACTTTTCCCAATCTAGGGCCCTGAAAACTTCCCGTAAACACGCGGTGAATAGCATGGGAGATCGTGTCTCCCTGCCTCAATTACACCCTTCTGTATTGGTATTTTGTCACTTTCTTTATGGAGATCTGTGGGGGCTGTGGATCTACTATAGATTTCTTCCAGTATGTTTATATAGGGTTCGTCGACGTCCTGGTTCCGTAGTACCTGATGTCTTGACTGAGTCAAACGCCTTCTTGTAATCTATGAAATCAGTGTGTAGGTGTTGGTTGTATTCCGCGCATTTCTCTAGAACTTGATTAAAAAACAAAGAAAAAAACCGCCAGGCCTGCGCGGAAGGCGCAGCACAGTCACAGCGAAAGCTAGAAGAACGGCCTTACGAGGGCTTTTCTAAACACTCATTGGGTAACTGCTGCAAGCGCACTTGCTTGATGCCCAATACGGTATTAATAACAAAATTTTAGGGTAGTAGGCCTGAATTCGCTATGCTATTTTTCGTCCTTCTTCTGAAGCATGGTATCCGGTTAGCTATTGCGAGGAATTTCGTGCTACTTGTTCATGCGTGGTTGATGATGAGGAATCATGCCTGAAGTGGGTATGTACCACAGTTAATAGCTGAACAAAAACAAGTGTCTGTGGTGGGTTGGAGGATTGGACGACCTACTCGTTACACTATTCGCATTTTGCGACGACTGGTTGTTCTTTCACTGTTTTATCACGCTTTATAAGTCGTATTAACGCGATTGCTTTCCCGACATCAAGCCTGCCTAAAGCAAGTTGGCCAATAAGACGCAAGCACCAGCGTGACTCAGTGGTAGAATATTTGGTTGGCTCCCAGCGGACCAGGGTTCGAGCCCCGTTGTGTCATTGATACTGTTTTGTTTTTCTAATTTCGCGCGATGTGGTTACGCACAACGGCAGCGGCGGCAGCGGACAACTACGGCGCTGTAAGAGCCCCGAGTTGTGATCTCATAACAGTTTTCGCTGTATTAGTATTATTAATATGGTCTATTGTAGGAAATCCTTCTTGGTCCTTTGGTTGATTGAACTCTAATGTTGCCTTAATTCTATTAGCTAATATTTTTGTAAATATTTGGCAGAGAATTGACAGTCGGCTGATCGTCCAGTAATTTTTCAAGTCCCTTTACTTCTCCTTTCTTGTGGATTAAAATGATGTTGACGTTCTTCCAAGATTATGGTACCCTTCCCGTCAAGAGACACTTTGTATATAAGGTGGCCAGGTTTTCTAACAAAATTTCTCCGCCATTTTTCAGTAGGCCTATCGTTACCCTCTCCTCACCAGCAGTTTTGCCTCTTTGAATTTCTTCTAGGCACTTTTTCCTTACTTTCCCTGTCGTTACTGGTAGGATGTTGAATTTTCTGGGATATTATTGCTTCTTACGATATCATCCTTGTTAATTCGGATTCTGTACAGCTCTCTGAAAAACTTCTCCACCACCTCAACTATCCTATTTATATTAGTTATGATATTGCCTTATGCCTTAATGCATACATCTGATTTTTGACAATGTACAAGTTTGCCTTCGCAGCTTTTAGGCTTTTGCCGCTTTTTACAGCTTGCTCAATTCTCTCCATGTTATTCATACCTCCTGATGTGGGCTAAGCCTTGCATCTATTGATTAACTTCAAAATATTAATTAGCTCTACATTATTGGTTGTATTTGAGGCTTTCACGGTTTGTCATCTCTTAATGAGATCTCTCGTCTCCTGAGATAGTTTACCAGTGTCCTGTCTAGTGACTCTACCACCGACTTGCATTGCACACTGTTTGATGATACTAGCACGATTATCGTTCATTGTGTCAACGCTAACGTCAGTTACCTTGTTTAGAGCCTCGATTTATTCTGAAGCAAAACTCTGAATTTCTCTATGTTTCCTATCACCGCTAGTTGATTAATTGGCTTCTTGCGTATCAGTTTATGCCTTTGCTTTTTGAAATCTAGGTGAATGCTATTTACCTAGATTAAAAAAAGAGCTCATGAGGAGCTCTTACCATTTTATGCTCATTGCAGAGGATTTTGCCAACTACTTCTACATCCTGTACAATGCCTAGGTGTGCACACAGAACGAAGTCTATTGCCCTCCACTACGGCGTCTCTCATAATCAAATAGTGGTTTTGGGACGTTAAACACCACAATCAATCAAGAACGAAGTCTATTTCATTTTTAGTTCCGCAATCAGTACTTCGCCACGTCCATTTACGGTTACCACGTTTTCTAAAGAGGGCATTCAAGATCAGTAAATTATTACGTTCTGCGAACTCTACTAACAACCCTCTGGCATTTCTAGAGACGATACCATATTTTTCCACTGCATGATCTCTGGCCTGTTTCTTGCCTACTTTGGAATTAAAGTTGCACAACAGAATAGTATACTATGTCTTTACTGTATTAATGGCTCACTCTACGTCTTCATAGAAGCGTTCAACTAAATGATCATCATGACTCGATGGAGGAGCGCAGGTCTGTACCACCTTCATCTTGTACCTTTTGTTAAACCATATTATTATAATTTTCACCCTCTCACTAATGCTATAGTATTCCTCTATGTGGCCAGCGATGTTCTTGCATATAAGAAACCCTACCGCTGGTTCTTTTCTGTCAACTAATTTACGGCATCATAGAACATGTCCATTGTTGAGCACTGTAAGCCTAATTGTGCACCTAACTTAGCTGAGTCCTGATAGATCCGATTTAACACCATGTAATTCTTCGAATAGTACAGCTGGACTAACTTCTCTAGATATCCTTGTAGCGTTGAACGCTGCCTAGTTCAGATTCCAATGGCGGCCTGTCCGGACCCAGATATTCTTAGCACCTTCCGCTGCGTCACAGGTCTGACCACCCCCTTGGACAGTTGCTTCGCAGCCGCTGGAAACTGAGAGCCAAGGGTTGATTGGTGCTTTCATAAGGGACGTAGTGGTCAAGCACCAAGGTGGCCAATCCGGCTCTGGTGAGGAAGTGCATTACCGGCAGGTGGTCACCACTGAGGACACAGCCCAATCCACTTCTTTCTTTTTTTATTTAACGATTCCTCTATGTCGTTTAAGTAAGTATACGATTGGGAATGGTCCGGCATGTGCATTCGAATTGAATTTTGTCATTGCATACCAGGCTGCTGCGCTATCACTTAATTAGTAGACGGTTTTGTTGCACTTTCTTAGCACTGTAGAATGCCACCTGCTCAGCTTCATATGACTCGTACGTAGCTCGCCTGGCCTTTTCTTAACTGTTTGAGCTCATAATTTCATTCAAAGAACAGCGCAGTTTTAAACTTTGGACGTTGCTATAGATTAGGCTGGCTTAGTGCCCTGGATATATATTTCTCTGCCAAATATTTTTGTAAATATTTGGCAGAGAATTGACAGTCGGCTGATCGTCCAGTAATTTTTCAAGTCCTTTACTTCTCCTTTCTTGTGGATTAAAATGATGTTGACGTTCTTCCAAGATTATGGTACCCTTCCCGTCAAGAGACACTTTGTATATAAGGTGGCCAGGTTTTCTAACAAAATTTCTCCGCCATTTTTCAGTAGGCCTATCGTTACCCTCTCCTCACCAGCAGTTTTGCCTCTTTGAATTTCTTCTAGGCACTTTTTCCTTACTTTCCCTGTCGTTACTGGTAGGATGTTGAATTTTCTGGGATATTATTGCTTCTTACGATATCATCCTTGTTAATTCGGATTCTGTACAGCTCTCTGAAAAACTTCTCCACCACCTCAACTATCCTATTTATATTAGTTATGATATTGCCTTATGCCTTAATGCATACATCTGATTTTTGACAATGTACAAGTTTGCCTTCGCAGCTTTTAGGCTTTTGCCGCTTTTTACAGCTTGCTCAATTCTCTCCATGTTATTCATACCTCCTGATGTGGGCTAAGCCTTGCATCTATTGATTAACTTCAAAATATTAATTAGCTCTACATTATTGGTTGTATTTGAGGCTTTCACGGTTTGTCATCTCTTAATGAGATCTCTCGTCTCCTGAGATAGTTTACCAGTGTCCTGTCTAGTGACTCTACCACCGACTTGCATTGCACACTGTTTGATGATACTAGCACGATTATCGTTCATTGTGTCAACGCTAACGTCAGTTACCTTGTTTAGAGCCTCGATTTATTCTGAAGCAAAACTCTGAATTTCTCTATGTTTCCTATCACCGCTAGTTGATTAATTGGCTTCTTGCGTATCAGTTTATGCCTTTGCTTTTTGAAATCTAGGTGAATGCTATTTACCTAGATTAAAAAAAGAGCTCATGAGGAGCTCTTACCATTTTATGCTCATTGCAGAGGATTTTGCCAACTACTTCTACATCCTGTACAATGCCTAGGTGTGCACACAGAACGAAGTCTATTGCCCTCCACTACGGCGTCTCTCATAATCAAATAGTGGTTTTGGGACGTTAAACACCACAATCAATCAAGAACGAAGTCTATTTCATTTTTAGTTCCGCAATCAGTACTTCGCCACGTCCATTTACGGTTACCACGTTTTCTAAAGAGGGCATTCAAGATCAGTAAATTATTACGTTCTGCGAACTCTACTAACAACCCTCTGGCATTTCTAGAGACGATACCATATTTTTCCACTGCATGATCTCTGGCCTGTTTCTTGCCTACTTTGGAATTAAAGTTGCACAACAGAATAGTATACTATGTCTTTACTGTATTAATGGCTCACTCTACGTCTTCATAGAAGCGTTCAACTAAATGATCATCATGACTCGATGGAGGAGCGCAGGTCTGTACCACCTTCATCTTGTACCTTTTGTTAAACCATATTATTATAATTTTCACCCTCTCACTAATGCTATAGTATTCCTCTATGTGGCCAGCGATGTTCTTGCATATAAGAAACCCTACCGCTGGTTCTTTTCTGTCAACTAATTTACGGCATCATAGAACATGTCCATTGTTGAGCACTGTAAGCCTAATTGTGCACCTAACTTAGCTGAGTCCTGATAGATCCGATTTAACACCATGTAATTCTTCGAATAGTACAGCTGGACTAACTTCTCTAGATATCCTTGTAGCGTTGAACGCTGCCTAGTTCAGATTCCA
This sequence comes from Rhipicephalus annulatus, assembly GCA_013436015.1. Classification (NCBI taxonomy): domain Eukaryota; kingdom Metazoa; phylum Arthropoda; class Arachnida; order Ixodida; family Ixodidae; genus Rhipicephalus; species Rhipicephalus annulatus. The sequence goes on along the minus strand of WOVY01006368.1, from coordinate 121,346 downwards.
ATGGCGGCCTGTCCGGACCCAGATATTCTTAGCACCTTCCGCTGCGTCACAGGTCTGACCACCCCCTTGGACAGTTGCTTCGCAGCCGCTGGAAACTGAGAGCCAAGGGTTGATTGGTGCTTTCATAAGGGACGTAGTGGTCAAGCACCAAGGTGGCCAATCCGGCTCTGGTGAGGAAGTGCATTACCGGCAGGTGGTCACCACTGAGGACACAGCCCAATCCACTTCTTTCTTTTTTTTATTTAACGATTCCTCTATGTCGTTTAAGTAAGTATACGATTGGGAATGGTCCGGCATGTGCATTCGAATTGAATTTTGTCATTGCATACCAGGCTGCTGTGCTATCACTTAATTAGTAGACGGTTTTGTTGCACTTTCTTAGCACTGTAGAATGCCACCTGCTCAGCTTCATATGACTCGTACGTAGCTCGCCTGGCCTTTTCTTAACTGTTTGAGCTCATAATTTCATTCAAAGAACAGCGCAGTTTTAAACTTTGGACGTTGCTATAGATTAGGCTGGCTTAGTGCCCTGGATGGCCCTCTTTCTCAAGCGTTTATTGCTCGCTAAAGAACACCAGGTGGTCAAAATGTCCGGAACCCTCCCTTGCAACGCCCTTCACAAGCATATCGTGGTTGTTTGCCGATGTAACACTTCAACAATTATGAATGAAACGAATAATAGCGCAACCTACGAATCCTACAGTTGACACAAATACGTGTAATCGGGAAACATTTAGGCGAATTGAGAAACATATTTTCGTGATGTTGTATTACACTCTGACCAGTTACATACCGCATGACATCACCATCATTATGAGCCTGTCTAAGCCCACTGCAAGGCAAAGGCCTCTCCCGTGATCCGCATACATATATATATATATATGGGCATGGTGGTTGAGTGGCCGTAGTGTTGCAAGTAGTCAAGTAGATCCTCCGTGAGCGGTCACAACGTGGTTTATTTCGACGTTTCGGCCTAGAGTCTGGCCTTCATCAGGATTGAGGGTACAGTTTGTTGGTGCTCAGCTTTATACAATCTTAAATCAGAGGGGGAGAGAGAGAAAGAAAAAAAAACTAAAGAAAAAAAAAGAAAAGAAAAAGAAGAAAAACAGAAAAAAAAAGAGAATATAAAGTGGACTCCCCCGGGCGCCCCCTTTCACTCTTCCTTCCTTTTCCTTCTCCATCTCTCTCCCTTTTCTCCTTTTCACCTTTGGTATGTCTGTGGTCTGTGTATCCTTCCTTTCACTAACGCGTTCTTCCCGGCCAGACGGCGCCTCCTGGCTCTGGCGGTTCGGTGTGGGGGAAAAAGAGCTTTTTGAAGAAGTTTAAGCCTTTAACTACTCAGTGCCCCGTCGTCATCTCGTCGTAGAAAGACGGGCGCCGCGTATTGCCGCAAAGGCTGGCAAGCGGGTGCAATTGCAATTCTTGCCCGCTTCTGGATTACGCGTGCAGTAGGGGCCTCCCGACTGTGCACAGGGCTGCTGTTGGGCATGCCATGTTTGGCCCAATTGATTAGATAGTGAGGTAAAAACAGAAACAGATGACAGCTGTACTTAGGAAGAGTAGTTACACTTTGAATTATTTGGAGTTGTCCAGTGCCCTTCGAAGCTGCAGTGTCGTGCGCTCAGTTAATTTTTCATTATTGTCGTTATTGTTTTCTAATGCTTTACTTGCTGCAAGTGTACCTGGATTCTCATTTATTCCTCTATCGAATGTGTTATATCGATGGATAAGATATGACTCTCGTAGTTCACGTCTCGGTTTGATTTAAATCCCGTCTCTAAGAGCGTTACTGGTAGTTTGTCGAATGCATGGTCGGGAAGATTGAGATGTTTTGATATGGGTAGATTTGGAGCTGATGAAGACCAGACTCTAGGGCGAAACGTCGAAATAAACCACGTTACTGTGACCGCTCGCGGAGGATATATATATATATATATATATATATATATATATATATATATATATATATATATATATATATATATATATATATATATATATATATAGTTACATACTGCATGCAGTGTATACTATACACAAAAACATTGCGTTTTAGTAAAAGCACTATTCACGCAGGAAACCAATACTTTTTCTTCATGATTTTCAGAATTGATGGCTGTTTCATTAGAGCAAATGAGTCATCACAGAACTTAACTCTCTGCATACTCTTCACTTATTAATATTAGGCTTCATCGCTGTCTCATGATGGTAAACAATCGCCGAGTTGTGCCTTCTGGCTTAGCCAAAATTGGATAAATTTTTGTGGCTTATATCAGCCACGATGCCTGCTCCAAATGTCGCCACGTGTTTGATCATCCCGACCCTATTATTCTCTCCTCCCCTCCCGTTCGGGTGACAGGAACTGATTTAAGCCAAAAAAAATGCAGTGCATTCTGCAGCTGTACTGGGCTAAACTCAGCCGGATGTGCACTGTCAGTGACCCTTTATGTTTGCAGTACGTGATGAAACTTGCTTCGCGTAGCGTCTCTTAGCTCTTTCTTTTTGTATTTGGCATCGCAGGTAGGACTCTAGTTGCCTTCGTACATGCACTCCAGTACAGGTGGCAGCACTACTGCGTTTTGTATGACACAAAGCGTTACAAAATGACCCCTGAGTTCAGTCATCTTTTCAGCACTCCACAGACCGTAAGGAACAAAAGGAATTATTTTACCCTAATTATAAACGCGTACTCGTAAGCCTAGAGCAGTGCACACTGGAATCACTTGTCACAGTGTACGAACAGACCCTCCATACGTCGAGAAAAGCCAGTAATCTTACAACCAAGGTGACCAGAAATGAGCGATTCTGGTGCTCGAACAGCTTCGCGAACTCAAGAACGGATCATCACTCTTCCGAATAATGTTGCGTGAAAACAGCACCGTGATAAGAGGTGCGAAGTAGCCTATGTACCCTATGTGCATGACCGGCAGGGATCGCCACTGCTGCGTAGCACGGCTCGTGGAAACGAGGACCGGTCGTATTCATAAAGAAAAGTTTATTGCGCTATAGACCTCTTCACAGAAGGCTCACTGGGCGTCCCCACAATCCCCTTTGGGCGGCGCTGAATAAGCATGGACTCCAAAAAGTGCACTGCTGAGGCTGGGAAGTATGTCCTCGCACTCTCGTGCCATAGTCTAGAAAGAACCTTAATGCTCACTAAGGTTGCGACAAACAGAGAAACGAGCCCTCAAAATTAGCTGTCATTCCTCAAGTCCAGAAATTAGATGTTTTCTTCTTTTCTGTGAAAAGGTATGAACAACCTTTTATTAAGTGCCGATGCAAGTGGATAATTGTGCTGAACTTATCTCTAGTGAATATAAAGGCAAACGACCAATGGCCGACTGAATTCACGAACTGAAAGCTTCGTGAAGTAGGTCACGGACATTGGTGCGCCAACTTAAACTTATGTGCACGACCACAAAAATTTAAAAAAAAAGATTCGCGAATTGCGGCTGAAGTACCATATTTTACAAAACAATGTTGTGCTATAAGCTCGTAAGAGAATGTTCCAGTCAATCCAGATACTGAGCATATTATTAGAGGTGCAAGCAGGCAATGACAAAGATGACTTTTTCGAAGTAAAATCTTAGTGAATTTTGTCAGCGATTTTTTTAAAGATAAACTTAGCCGATATTTGCGACATTTGTATGTAGGTTGAGCAGACTACGAGGACAGGGCGAAGCGGTACAATAAACATAATGTGGGCCATGTGACCAATCAGTGACAGCTGGTTTTTAAGACTGAACATATTCATGAATTTGGCACCTGGACCTGAAGCGAGCGGCGACGGACGTATCGAGAACGAACTGTGTCAAGTGAGCGACCTCCACCGATGCGGCCCCTCTCCTTTCAACTGCTTACAAATGCTGACAAGTGAGTGATATCGATTGCTCGATAGCGCGTCCACCGGACCTTATTGGTTCTGGTTCACGAGAGAGGGTGCACCTGCACTCGGTGACCCCATCGTATCGCCATCGTTATCGGCGGTGTTCCGGGACCGGCACGTCCTCCTCCTGTTCGCGTGCAGGGGAGAAGAAGCCGATCCCGGCCGCGCCTGTCGTGCACTCACCCTGTACTGAAAGGCGACACAGTTGATCATCGTGCTCGGCGGCTGCAGTTGGCGGCGATGCGCGCGCAGTGGCGGTCGGGCAGATCACGACGGCTCGCACTTGTGGCGGGGCTCAAATAAGCCACGTTCGGCCACCTCAGGAATCTGACGCGCACTGTCTCTGCGCACACAGCCGGTCGGCTAAGTCAGCTGCGGCTTCGATATCAGCTGACTTGCGTCAGTATTTTTCGAGCCCTTATAAAGAAGAGCGAGAGAAAAAAATGGCGCTGTTACAACTGTCCTTCGTCCTGTCCTCGCTGCTCATTTGCCCACAGCCCTCCTCTCTCCCCCTTCCGTGACTCCCTCCGTGGAATGGTCGCACGTGTTTTTGTTTTTAAAGCGATATCAACCGACACGCTGCTATGAATTGCATAGCGATAAGCAGACAAAGATGTCGCGGAGAGGTGCGCTCATTGTGCGGGGGCGCTCGTTCATACCTGAGTGCGCATGGCCGCCCTTATCGGGGGAAAGTGGTCCCGCCAAATGCAGACCCCCTCCTCTTTTGCCCGCGGAGGTGACACGCCGAGCGTTCTGCCCCGCTAATTGCCGCGACTCAGGATCCGTGTTCAAGGGACGATAGCACCAATTGCGGGATGCGACTGTCTGCAACTTTTATGGAAGTGTCTACGCCGCTTCGGGGAGCCGCCGGAAACAGCTTTCGAGACAGACAGCTCGTAATCCGGACCCGCAAGGAAGGGTCCCTCTTCTGGCGGCATTTCTGCAGGTAGCTTCAGCGGCTCTCGGACAACGGGCCTCCTCGTGTTTCCTATTTCTTCTCGTTCTCTTTAGGCAGCCGCACGATTGAGCTTCGTATCTGTTTTTGAGCCCTCGCGGACATTCACAAAAATATGCTTACCACACAACTGTTTGTATGAGAGCACTTGCCCGTCAGTCGTGACGTTCTACGTAATAGTGGCGAAAGTGAATGAATGAAAAACATTATTCTGGCAAATGAATAATATTCATACCTGGGCTTTAACGGCCCCAAGCCACAATATGATTATGAGGGACGCCGTACTGAAACGCTCCGGTAATTTCGGCCACCTGGAGTTCCTTAATGTGCAGAGGCATCCCACAGTACACGAGCCTCAAGCAATTCCCCTCCGTCGAAATGCAACCACCACGGCCGGGATCAAGCACCATAACTATACTGGTCTATCGCAGCGGACATTCCGGCAGAGGGATTATCCCTGCGAAGGTGGAGCCCTCAGTCCGGGGCTCCTGTGGCTTTTGCCATCAAGCTCTATCGATCAGTTTGAGCTATTCTTCGGGCTTCGCTCAGGACAACAGAGCTTTCTATTTTGTTTACTGGGAACATAGGTCGGCAAAAATTTTGGAGCTCACTCTGACTCATTCATGGAATATATATTGCAATTAGGGCTCACTCGGACTCAAGCTCACGGAAATATTACTCAGCCAGGCTTTCTCAGACTCTGACTCACGGCACAATCTGAGTCTGGGTGAGCCCGAGTGAGTCAGCTCACGAATCCGTTAGCCTAGAATCAGCTTGTTCGACCTAGGTGTCAATATCTCACGTAATCGGTTCCCTTCTTGGAACATTTCCATAGAGCACCTCAGAATACGAGTTATGAATATATGCAAATGCCGTGTAAGGACATTTTCCTTCAAAAAAGATCACAACATATATATTTATCAATAACTTCCCTGGAAGAGTTCGTGGGCGCGAGGTCAAGGCACCCTCCTACGTGATTCACACACACACACACACACACACACACACACACACACACACACACACACACACACACCACACACACACACACACACACACACACACACACACACACACACACACACACACACACACACACACACACACACACACACACACACGCACACACACACGCACACGCACACACACACACACACACACACATGGCAAAAGAGAGAGTTGGGCCACTTGGTTTGGGTTCAGTTTGAATCAAAGAAAAGACTGAACACACACCACAGGACGGAACAACACGACTGCTGACTTCATACTGCCAGGTGTAGCTTTTCATAAAAATACAAGTGTCTTAAAAAGGAATTTTTTAGTTTTACAAACTGCCTGGTTAAGAAGCACCAAATACATGGTATGTAAGAGTGCACTGGCTGTTCAATTAACAAAATTTTGGTTGTTATCACACCGTGTGCTAAAGCTCCCAATTGCTATGAAACTTTAATATATATATATATATATATATATATATATATATATATATATATATATATATATATATATATATATATGAACGTCGAAACTTTCACGAAAAGCATCTTAACGTTTTCAGCTGCTGACGTAGGCTGGTCCACCAGCTGAAAACTTTACTTCAGTACTATCTGATAGCTGGTACTCACTGATTAAAATGTATGTCTCGTTTAAGCACCCCTCCGTTGCTGAACGGCGGCACGGCGGCTTAAGATATCATGGCTATACGGGATGGCCGCCTTATAAGGTTGTGTAGCGCGAGCGCTCCATCAATGGGATATTTTACAATGCACTCTGTTGTGTGCACAGTTTCGCGTGTGCATGCACTTCCTATGCTAATGCCATCTGTAAATGCATGAACCCTGACTTGTATGTTCTATTTTTCATGTAGTTTTTTAGTGATGAGGGTGTTTAGTCCATTGGACACACTCCATGATAAGGGTGCTTGGCCATGGTGGCGAGAGCCATCGGTATAGGTGCTTTGATAAGCGAAAACACCCTTTTCATAAGATTGATATGTGGGGTTTAACGTCCCAAAACCACTATATGATTATGAGAGACGCCGTAGTGGAGGGCTCCGGAAATTTAGACCACCTGGGGTTCCTTAACGTGCACCCAAATCTGAGCACACGGGCCTACAACATTTCCGCCTCCATCGGAAATGCAGCCGCCGCAGCCGGGATTCGAACCCGCGCCCTGCGGGTCAGCAGCCGAGTACCTTAGCCACTAGACCACCGCGGCGGGCTAGTGGCTAAGGCTAACACCCTTTTCATAAGATGAAACCAAGTAAGGGATATAGACACGTCAAAACCTTCTTAAGAGCGCGAACTATTTTACTGTGTATGTGACGAAAATTTCAGGTTGGCTTTAACCATGGCTGCTTTCTGGCTACATTGAGTATCTGTTTTGGCTCATTACCCTAATCTCCCCCTCTCCCTGTTTTTTTTGTTTTTGAGGCAAAATGCACTGTTTCCATAGCATTCATGTAGCATTCCATAGCATTTCATAACACGATGCATGGTGTGCGTCGAATCGCCCCAACGCAACGCATAGCGCACCTGCAAAGACGGTATGGCCAAGTAGCGCACGTGCAGTTAAACGCGTGACCACCAGCACGTTGTTGTCCGCAATCTTCGCGCAAGTTTTAAACCATGGTGAGCAACGCGTGTTCTCGCGTAAACTCGACAAAATGAGAGATCCGCACCAAAACGAAGCTGGCATATTCATCGTCAACCAAGTTTTGCTATCTGAAGCTTGGCTGGTATGACAAATCTACTAACTTCAGGTATGTGGGGTGTAACGTCCCCCCTATGATTATGAAAGACGCCGTAGTGGAGGGCTCCGGAAATTTCGACCCCCGGGGTTCTCTAACGTGCACCCAAATCTGAGCACATGGACCTCCAGCATTTTCGCCTCCATCGAAAATGCGGCCGCCGCAGCCGGGATTCTATACCGCGACCTGCGCACTAACTGAATTCAGTCAGCGGCTTCAAGAAAAAACCACTTCAACGCTTAATGTTCCAATTGACTTGTTTACTGAAATGTCCCAAAATTAGTTTGTCTCGGTGGAGATCCCTATCTACTTTACATTAACTACGCGCATGCAGGTGCCATGAATTTATTGTGGTTTCTGTATGTATTGGAAACTTATACTTCTAGGTTGTGTACCAAGCAGAAAGGAAAAAGCTGTTCTCTTACTCACATTGCCTAGTTAATTAAAAATGGTGTTTGTTATAGTACAGTGATAAACTCTACTCATAATACCACTTTTCTTCTGTATGACTACAAATAGAGTGATAAAATGAAGTGGCATGTCTACATTGGCTAACTTTAGATAAATTTTTGGCTCATTTTCAAGGGCACCAAATTAACGGCGGCAACCCTGGACCAAACAAATACGAATTATTGGAACACACAGAAAAGAGGAAATGGTTGCAGATGAGAGACGGTTGCAGACACGCATCATGGGCACAGTGTGATGGACATACGTACTCTGCACAGATAGCAATTTAGTGCACCGAAAAACGCCGGCACTGCACCCTAAATACGCGGAATATCGCATCCGCCATGTTCCTAAAAAAACACTTCAGTGAAATGTCGTCGTTTGTTGATAGTCCACCGCCGTGGAAAGCAATTTCGCAGTGCCTGTATGAGGCATGTACTGATTATTCATGCTCAAATGGCATTATAAGAATAAGACGCGTAATTATGCCATACAACTCAAAGCCAGGGTCGTTCCTTCGTAAGCGCGCATTTCTAGCGATGGTCGGCAACTGGTGACAGGAGGAGGAGGAATGAGAGGAAGAAAAGGCAGGGAGATGAACCAGACGGGCGTCCGGTTCGCTAAACTGACACTAGGGGAAAGTGGTAAAGAGAAATGAAGTGTGCTATTAGAGAAAATATGCGCATGTCCGTAATTCTCCGACAAGCGATCGCTTAAGATGGTCGATTTGCAACCCAGAATCAATGCCCGCGACGCTTTGATGGGGGGTGGGGGTGATTTTAAATGAAAAGAAGAGAAAAGTGAGCCCCGTAAATGTCTCTCAGTGGGAGGACACCTCAACTGTAGCTAACGAGGGATGGGGGTAGAGAAGGGATGAAAAGGATAGGATTAAAAGGTAAAGAGATGGTGAGAGTAGGAGGAGAGAGTGAGGCGCAGGGACAGCGAACGACTGAAGTGAAGATAGGAAAGATAGAGACGGTCGCAGAAGTCCGAGGATGGAGCACCACTGGTGAGAGCTTTTGTCGGCAGCAGGAGATGGCGCGGGACGAATCCAGTCGGCCAGAGCTACGCTGTCGTCGTCGTCGGGGACCGGCGTCAGGAGCTGGCTATAGGACCAGCCCAGTAGGCCAGAGCTGCACTGTCGTCGGAGATCGCGAGGGCACTACCGGTCGGCACGGAATCCAGCGAGCAACTGCCGTGTGCCATGCATGATCCGCGGATCATCTCCTCTGAGAACGGTCTGTCGCCGAGTTCGTTCAGCGCACTGCGTAGAAAATTTCGTTCGTTCACAAAACAATCATAGAAGTGCGGTATAGATGTTCTACCGTTTCATCAGTCTTTCACGAGTCCCACAGGTGGTACAGCACAATTGCGTCACTGCGGCTGAGGTGCAATAGAATTTACAGCTTCATCGATGTGTCTACAGTTAATGTATACGCTCCGGCCCGCAAGAAATTAAGCGTCATTCGACCCTACAGCTTACAGCGCCATAAGATATACAATGCAAATGTAGCGTGTAAGGTACATACTATACGTCATGAGTGATGGTCCCGCTGATGACGATGGAGAACAAGCGCGTTCCAGGCCACACATTCTTTTTCTGCCATAACGACACAGCACTTGCATGGTACCCACTATACGCCATTACGATGACGAGGATGAAGATGATGACGATGATGATCACGGACAACGACTGGCTTGTGCAGTTGATGACGTCTCGATGCGCTATATATACGATGCATTTCGTACGACTGGAAACAACCACAAACCATGAGGGGAACGTGCCCAGACCTCGTCTTTGCCAACTTCAGGCTAGATTCGATACCACAAATATTCAATGTTTAGCGGATAAGAGTTAATGGAGAGTACCTTAGTAACCTGAGCTTCACAGATGACATTGCAATGCTGAGTAACTCAGGGGACGAATTGCAACTCATGATTACGGAGTTAAACAAGGAGAGTAAAAAGGTGAGTCTTAAAATTAATCTGCAGAAAACGAAAGTAATGTACAACAACCTCATAAAAGAGCCACGCTTCGAGATAGGTAATAGTGCACTTCAAGTTGTAAAAGACTATGTCTACTTGGGGCAGGTAATAACCGCGGAGCCGAACCATGAGGTTGAAGTAACTAGAAGAATAAGAATGGGGTGGATCACTTTTGGCAAGCACTGTCAAATTATGACAGGTAGATTGCCACTATCCCTCAAGAGGAAGGTATATAACAGCTGTATCTTGCCGGTACTTAGCTACGGAGCAGAAACCTGGGGACTTACAAAGAGGGTTCCGCTTAACTTGAGGACGACGCAGCGAGCAATGGAAAGAAAATGGTAGGTGTAACCTTAAGAGACAAAAAGAGAGTAGAGTGGATTAGGGAACAAACGGGAGTTAAGAATATCATAGTTGAAATGAAGAAGAGGAAATGGTCATGGGCCGGGCATGTAGCGCGTAGACAGGATAACCGCTGGTCATTAACGGTAGCTAACTGGATTACCAGAAAAGGCAAGCGGGTTAAGGGGAGACAGAAGGTTAGGTGGGCACATGAGATTAAGAAGTTTGCGGGTATAAATTGGCAGCAGCAAGCACAGGACCGGGTTAACTGGCGGAACACGGGAGAGGCCTTTGTCCTGCAGGGGACGTAGTCCGGCTGATAATGATGAATGATGAATGATGAAATTCACAACTTAGAACAACATACATTTTATGACCAATTAACATTGTATATAACTGTACACCGCTTTGTCAATGCGTGTTCAAGTGGTCATGCGTGAGTGGTCAAATTTACCTGCGTAAGTGGCCAATCTACGGTAACACCGAACTATCCCACTGCTTTGCACACATATCGTCATTTACTTCCTGAATATGCCATGATTTTTAAAAAGGTATTAGAACACCAATGAGACCCTCCGTTACACGGAGCAGCCTTCTCCAAAATGGCTGTTCGTTTATACGGCCAGAGGGTGCAAAATGTTGCCGCCCCCGGCATATAAGTGTATACGCAGATTTTGGGTCGCATAACGAACTTTTTTTCCTTTGCAAGAACTCTTATTCATTCGCTAACTGCCTGGAATAATATTACATTCACTAGTTCAACTGGTTGTAACACTTGTTCTAATATGCATGACAGTTGCATTTCAAATGATTCGTGATACGAAGTACTGATAACCCTGACTTCTATGCTATAGGCTTATTGCATGCTGAAAATTTATTCAGGGTTGCATTTACATTGACCTATCAATGCCCATAATATGGGCAATGAACTGGCAAGTGCTTTATATCACAGGAGCTGTCAAGGCTAGACACAGACAAAGCACCGTGGGGTGCAATGCGTCGTCTGGCCGTGTCATCTCATGATTGAAGGTACAAACTGACCTGGCTGATTTTCTATTTAATCTCACTGATAAGCCACAAGTAACTCGCTGTGACTTGACAACTGTGCGGACAGCGAACAGGTTCATCGCACCGAATACATGCTAATTTACACAGAATAGATCATACCCGACCGTCGGCGTTCAAAACCGATCGAACAGACTCCACGTTGTGTAATAAAATTACTTTATTGCTTTATTTTCTGCATGGTTCCTTTGGCACTTCACTGTCGGGAATGTTTCATGACATGAAAATATTCTTCATGCGTTAAAACTTGTATTGAATTTATATTCCAACGCAGTGTATACTCAAAGCTGATCAGGTAAAAGGAACAGCCTGAGGGGCCCTGAGCTTACAGAAGGTGGCAGAAAAGCATTCGGCTAAGTGAGTACAACCTACCAGGAGAAGTATCTATGAGTTCCAGAATGTGATTGCAAGAAAAAAGAAAGATTACAATGCAGGCCTACAGGTGTGCACCGTATCACAATACGTCGGAGCCATCATGCCCTTGCTCTTGGTCTCTCGTCCCCATTCCCCTTCTACCGACTTCTGATTTATTCATTCCCTTAAACGATGGTCACACAGTAACATTTTTTTATTCACGAAAGTGAGGCGAGCATAACGTTTAGTAAGCTTTCTTACGGCTACAGTTTGGCTGTGCTGCCTGTATCCGCTTAGAGCAAATTATGGTGCTCATCGTTGGTCGGTTGGTTGGTTCGTTGGTTAGACCCGTCGCTGCGGGTATACTTGAAACAGCAGCGACAAAACGAGTACCGTGACAGCGGTGCTAACGAACGGACAAACTCGGCAAGGCCGCACTTCTCTCCCTGATTTTCCCACTGCTCCCTCAGCTGTCACTTCTCTGTTGTCGCTATTCCGGCTACGCGACAACAGAGATGCTATGCACCACCGTTTACTTCTATTTCAGAGCGCGCATCTTTTTGTACTGTCAAGCGACCTCAGCGACTCTCATACTGGCGCTACCTTTGGCGGCACTCTCGATTACAGCGGCCTCCCGTCACAAACGGCCCTGCCTTGCGCAACCGCAGTCAGGTATACAGCGTATAAAATTGTACTGCGGTTGCGTAAGCTAAGTGGTGTGTGTCTCAGGGCGACGGTTTTTACTCACGCCGTCTGAGGCTGCGTACGCCACGCAACGTTCCGACCTTGTTATCTTGTGTTCGGTGCACCTGCGGCGGCAAAGTGAAGTAGAGCAAGCGATACCGCTGGCATAGTTACTTCCCGTTGATTTTGCCTAGAGTGTTCACTGTTCGTACGCCCCCGGTGGGTGCAACGAGCAGCCGAGATATTTTACAAATACCACGGATTGCGCATGCACGCACGTATCGTTAGAGGCCATTAAATAGGAAGGAGCCAAGGAGGAGAGGGGGGCACACAAACTTCGTTTTCGTACTTTTATTATTTTTCAATGCAAACTCGAATATATTGTTTGAAATGACTATATGCAAAACTTAAGGAAAACGCCGATTGCGTTAAAAACTAACTGCATTTAATATCAACTTATAGGAGCACTCGATTATGTACAGTGCAGCTTCAGTAAATTACGTAAGTAGGTCCGTGTCTCAATGCAAAATTATTCAGTTTTGCACGTGAACTTTCTGGAGGTTGCCGAGGGCAAAAAGAGGATAAGGGGTGGGGACGCCGTCAAGATACATGATGCTTCGTCGAGCCAAATGCGGTATACCCTGCGTACGCTTATGGCAGGAAGCCCCTTAGCGGTGGTCTAGTGGCTAAGGTATACTTGGCTGCTGACCCGCAGGCCGCGGGATCGAATCCCGGCTGCGGCGACTGCATTTCCGATGGAGGCGGAAATGTTGTAGAACCGTGTACTTAAACTGGGGTACACGTTAAAGAACCCCAGGTGGTCGAAACTTCTGGAGCCCTTCACTACGACGTCTCTCATAATCATATAGTGATTTTGGGACGTTAAACCCTCCATATAAATCAATCAGCTTGAGTAACGAAAAGTACAGTAACTAAAAACCAAGGAACACAATTTGCCCGTAATCCGTAGCTACCATCTCATGTATGTGCAATAATCATAAAGCACAAAATGTGTGACTCATTTCCTCCGAGGAGATGTGACGCCATAGAAGGAAATGACATCACACAGAACGGCGTGATTATGAGGGTATGCCTGCATGACACCTTGCTACCCCTGTGGTACATGTACCTTCGGCGTACTGCGTGTCCAGCTTATTTGCCACGCAAAACTAGCAGCTGCATCAAAGGCCTAGTATGACAACGAACGTACATGCTTGTAGTTCGAAAGAGACAAATGTACAAGCAACCAACAAAAAAACTGGACACAAAAGCTTTAACGACGATGAGGTGAGAAATGTGACTTTAAAAGAAAAGAAAAAAAAAGATGCCGCGTTAGCGCGACTGAAACCTCTTCTATGTGATACGAGGGCGGCCTTCACCGAGACTAGATTGAGATCTTTGCGATGTGTGGGACGTGGGGAAGCTAACCAGAAAACCACATTATATTGTTTTTTTATTCTTTTGATTTTATATCAAGTTCTCATCCGCCCATACGGCAACACGCCCTCGACATTACCAAAGTCGGCCACTCGGTTGAGTTTATGATAAGGAACGAATAGAATGGGATTACAGGAACCATTACGTAACACAACTCCGCTCTGTAAATGTCACTTGTAGCCGTATTCGGTGAGTCACGAACTCCGTATCTCGACCACAGAGCGCCAGTGCATGTCGGAAACGGAGAACAAATCTAGTCCGCATCTAAACAAGAGACTCTTCATGTGTAATGGATAACCAATAACAGACCTTGGCAATACTATAAGACAACATCGGAGAGCTGAAACACCACTGGTTCTGTCAACTACGTCATGACATCAAAAGACTCATTAAATACTCCCTCCAACACCTCTGGCTGCTTTATGCAACTTGATTCTGCGTATCTTCGCTCGAGTAGGCCCGGTCCCGCTCGTGAAACGGTTGAGAAACTCGGCCACTGATGCGCTACAACGCTCTAATTGGTTCATGCCCGCCTGCTCCAGAACGTACAATATCAGTTAGGTGAAGCTACCGACCCGTCATTAACCAAAGGCGTTTAGTCGGTATCCTACTGCGCGATCACCGTGTCCTCGCCCCTCTACCACGGGTGAAGCGTTCAGTTGTGCGGGCTGGAAACGCTTTCACCGTCACAAGCTTGAAGGCGTCATGCGCCCGCTGGCTTCCGCTCTCCCAAGACCCTCGGCACGCCAGGGATTGGTCAGATCGGCAAGGCAGCAGTCACGATTACCAAAACACGAAATGCGCTGTAGCATATTTTACACTTGTTCGTCCCAAACTAGAATACGCATGCTCAGCTTGGGACCCATCCTATCAATAACTCTCAAGTATGCACGAAATTCCTCAGCAAGTGTGGCGGTTTGGGCTAGTTGGTATGACATGACGATTGTTATAGCGCGAGAACAGAACGACAACAAAGCGACAGAAAGGAGACGAGCGCTAAACGAAAAAGAGCCCGAATAACTGTAAATATGACTTAGAAGTGCGGTGGTTCAGGCTAGTTGGTATGTCATGACGTATAGATTCAACAAGAAAAAAAATGAACAAAATTTACCAAGACGGCACGGCTTTCTCAAAAATACATAATAATGCAACAATGCCTTCCTTTTATTTTTATCCTATGACTCAGTTAAACTAATATTTATGAAACTCTGAAACTTCGCGTGTACCTTACCTTATATAACGGCTGTGAAACTTAACGTCTTGTTATTCGCGATTTGTATTACACGCTGTTGTATATGATATAATTCATTTACACTGGCGAGAATCTACGCTCTAAAAACAATCAAAAGAGGGTCATGGCACCATGACTTCCTTCGCAAATTATTTTTTTTCCTTTCGGAAGACAGCAGCAGAAAAAGAGAGCGAACATTGCAAGAGTAAGCGGTCTCTCGTGAAGCCCGTTTCATATGGCAGGGGAGGTGACACTTCTCAGCCAAATTCTCAAACATACGGAAAGCTTGGCTGATCACATCCATTCCAAACGCATCATCTAGACTCCAAAACATCAGGGTTTGCAGCGTAATGATACTTGTGACGTCATGGCCCGCGCGCTTACCTGCCAGACATTTTGTAGATTGATATGTGGGGTTTAACGTCCCAAAACCACCATATGATTATGAGAGACGCCGTAGTGGAGGGCTCCGGAAATTTTGACCACCTCGGGTTCTTTAACGTGTACCCAAATCTGAGCACACGGGCCTACAACATTTCCGCCTCCATCGGAAATGCAGCCGCCGCAGCCGGGATTCGAACCCGCGCCCTGCGGGTCAGCAGCCGAGTACCTTAGCCACTAGACCACCGCGGCGGGCTAGTGGCTAAGGCTAACACCCTTTTCATAAGATGAAACCAAGTAAGGGATATAGACACGTCAAAACCTTCTTAAGAGCGCGAACTATTTTACTGTGTATGTGACGAAAATTTCAGGTTGGCTTTAACCATGGCTGCTTTCTGGCTACATTGAGTATCTGTTTTGGCTCATTACCCTAATCTCCCCCTCTCCCTGTTTTTTTTTGTTTTGAGGCAAAATGCACTGTTTCCATAGCATTCATGTAGCATTCCATAGCATTTCATAACACGATGCATGGTGTGCGTCGAATCGCCCCAACGCAACGCATAGCGCACCTGCAAAGACGGTATGGCCAAGTAGCGCACGTGCAGTTTAAACGCGTGACCACCAGCACGTTGTTGTCCGCAATCTTCGCGCAAGTTTTAAACCATGGTGAGCAAACGCGTGTTCTCGCGTAAACTCGACAAAATGAGAGATCCGCACCAAAACGAAGCTGGCATATTCATCGTCAAACCAAGTTTTGCTATCTGAAGCTTGGCTGGTATGACAAATCTACTAACTTCAGGTATGTGGGGTGTAACGTCCCCCCTATGATTATGAAAGACGCCGTAGTGGAGGGCTCCGGAAAATTTCGACCCCCGGGGTTCTCTAACGTGCACCCAAATCTGAGCACATGGACCCTCCAGCATTTTCGCCTCCATCGAAAATGCGGCCGCCGCAGCCGGGATTCTATACCGCGACCTGCGCACTAACTGAATTCAGTCAGCGGCTTCAAGAAAAACCACTTCAACGCTTAATGTTCCAATTGACTTGTTTACTGAAATGTCCCAAAATTAGTTTGTCTCGGTGGAGATCCCTATCTACTTTACATTAACTACGCGCATGCAGGTGCCATGAATTTATTGTGGTTTCTGTATGTATTGGAAACTTATACTTCTAGGTTGTGTACCAAGCAGAAAGGAAAAAGCTGTTCTCTTACTCACATTGCCTAGTTAATTAAAAATGGTGTTTGTTATAGTACAGTGATAAACTCTACTCATAATACCACTTTTCTTCTGTATGACTACAAATAGAGTGATAAAATGAAGTGGCATGTCTACATTGGCTAACTTTAGATAAATTTTTGGCTCATTTTCAAGGGCACCAAATTAACGGCGGCAACCCTGGACCAAACAAATACGAATTATTGGAACACACAGAAAAGAGGAAATGGTTGCAGATGAGAGACGGTTGCAGACACGCATCATGGGCACAGTGTGATGGACATACGTACTCTGCACAGATAGCAATTTAGTGCACCGAAAAACGCCGGCACTGCACCCTAAATACGCGGAATATCGCATCCGCCATGTTCCTAAAAAAACACTTCAGTGAAATGTCGTCGTTTGTTGATAGTCCACCGCCGTGGAAAGCAATTTCGCAGTGCCTGTATGAGGCATGTACTGATTATTCATGCTCAAATGGCATTATAAGAATAAGACGCGTAATTATGCCATACAACTCAAAGCCAGGGTCGTTCCTTCGTAAGCGCGCATTTCTAGCGATGGTCGGCAACTGGTGACAGGAGGAGGAGGAATGAGAGGAAGAAAAGGCAGGGAGATGAACCAGACGGGCGTCCGGTTCGCTAAACTGACACTAGGGGAAAGTGGTAAAGAGAAATGAAGTGTGCTATTAGAGAAAATATGCGCATGTCCGTAATTCTCCGACAAGCGATCGCTTAAGATGGTCGATTTGCAACCCAGAATCAATGCCCGCGACGCTTTGATGGGGGGTGGGGGTGATTTTAAATGAAAAGAAGAGAAAAGTGAGCCCCGTAAATGTCTCTCAGTGGGAGGACACCTCAACTGTAGCTAACGAGGGATGGGGGTAGAGAAGGGATGAAAAGGATAGGATTAAAAGGTAAAGAGATGGTGAGAGTAGGAGGAGAGAGTGAGGCGCAGGGACAGCGAACGACTGAAGTGAAGATAGGAAAGATAGAGACGGTCGCAGAAGTCCGAGGATGGAGCACCACTGGTGAGAGCTTTTGTCGGCAGCAGGAGATGGCGCGGGACGAATCCAGTCGGCCAGAGCTACGCTGTCGTCGTCGTCGGGGACCGGCGTCAGGAGCTGGCTATAGGACCAGCCCAGTAGGCCAGAGCTGCACTGTCGTCGGAGATCGCGAGGGCACTACCGGTCGGCACGGAATCCAGCGAGCAACTGCCGTGTGCCATGCATGATCCGCGGATCATCTCCTCTGAGAACGGTCTGTCGCCGAGTTCGTTCAGCGCACTGCGTAGAAAATTTCGTTCGTTCACAAAACAATCATAGAAGTGCGGTATAGATGTTCTACCGTTTCATCAGTCTTTCACGAGTCCCACAGGTGGTACAGCACAATTGCGTCACTGCGGCTGAGGTGCAATAGAATTTACAGCTTCATCGATGTGTCTACAGTTAATGTATACGCTCCGGCCCGCAAGAAATTAAGCGTCATTCGACCCTACAGCTTACAGCGCCATAAGATATACAATGCAAATGTAGCGTGTAAGGTACATACTATACGTCATGAGTGATGGTCCCGCTGATGACGATGGAGAACAAGCGCGTTCCAGGCCACACATTCTTTTTCTGCCATAACGACACAGCACTTGCATGGTACCCACTATACGCCATTACGATGACGAGGATGAAGATGATGACGATGATGATCACGGACAACGACTGGCTTGTGCAGTTGATGACGTCTCGATGCGCTATATATACGATGCATTTCGTACGACTGGAAACAACCACAAACCATGAGGGGAACGTGCCCAGACCTCGTCTTTGCCAACTTCAGGCTAGATTCGATACCACAAATATTCAATGTTTAGCGGATAAGAGTTAATGGAGAGTACCTTAGTAACCTGAGCTTCACAGATGACATTGCAATGCTGAGTAACTCAGGGGACGAATTGCAACTCATGATTACGGAGTTAAACAAGGAGAGTAAAAAGGTGAGTCTTAAAATTAATCTGCAGAAAACGAAAGTAATGTACAACAACCTCATAAAAGAGCCACGCTTCGAGATAGGTAATAGTGCACTTCAAGTTGTAAAAGACTATGTCTACTTGGGGCAGGTAATAACCGCGGAGCCGAACCATGAGGTTGAAGTAACTAGAAGAATAAGAATGGGGTGGATCACTTTTGGCAAGCACTGTCAAATTATGACAGGTAGATTGCCACTATCCCTCAAGAGGAAGGTATATAACAGCTGTATCTTGCCGGTACTTAGCTACGGAGCAGAAACCTGGGGACTTACAAAGAGGGTTCCGCTTAACTTGAGGACGACGCAGCGAGCAATGGAAAGAAAAATGGTAGGTGTAACCTTAAGAGACAAAAAGAGAGTAGAGTGGATTAGGGAACAAACGGGAGTTAAGAATATCATAGTTGAAATGAAGAAGAGGAAATGGTCATGGGCCGGGCATGTAGCGCGTAGACAGGATAACCGCTGGTCATTAACGGTAGCTAACTGGATTACCAGAAAAGGCAAGCGGGTTAAGGGGAGACAGAAGGTTAGGTGGGCACATGAGATTAAGAAGTTTGCGGGTATAAATTGGCAGCAGCAAGCACAGGACCGGGTTAACTGGCGGAACACGGGAGAGGCCTTTGTCCTGCAGGGGACGTAGTCCGGCTGATAATGATGAATGATGAATGATGAAATTCACAACTTAGAACAACATACATTTTATGACCAATTAACATTGTATATAACTGTACACCGCTTTGTCAATGCGTGTTCAAGTGGTCATGCGTGAGTGGTCAAATTTACCTGCGTAAGTGGCCAATCTACGGTAACACCGAACTATCCCACTGCTTTGCACACATATCGTCATTTACTTCCTGAATATGCCATGATTTTTAAAAAGGTATTAGAACACCAATGAGACCCTCCGTTACACGGAGCAGCCTTCTCCAAAATGGCTGTTCGTTTATACGGCCAGAGGGTGCAAAATGTTGCCGCCCCCGGCATATAAGTGTATACGCAGATTTTGGGTCGCATAACGAACTTTTTTTCCTTTGCAAGAACTCTTATTCATTCGCTAACTGCCTGGAATAATATTACATTCACTAGTTCAACTGGTTGTAACACTTGTTCTAATATGCATGACAGTTGCATTTCAAATGATTCGTGATACGAAGTACTGATAACCCTGACTTCTATGCTATAGGCTTATTGCATGCTGAAAATTTATTCAGGGTTGCATTTACATTGACCTATCAATGCCCATAATATGGGCAATGAACTGGCAAGTGCTTTATATCACAGGAGCTGTCAAGGCTAGACACAGACAAAGCACCGTGGGGTGCAATGCGTCGTCTGGCCGTGTCATCTCATGATTGAAGGTACAAACTGACCTGGCTGATTTTCTATTTAATCTCACTGATAAGCCACAAGTAACTCGCTGTGACTTGACAACTGTGCGGACAGCGAACAGGTTCATCGCACCGAATACATGCTAATTTACACAGAATAGATCATACCCGACCGTCGGCGTTCAAAACCGATCGAACAGACTCCACGTTGTGTAATAAAATTACTTTATTGCTTTATTTTCTGCATGGTTCCTTTGGCACTTCACTGTCGGGAATGTTTCATGACATGAAAATATTCTTCATGCGTTAAAACTTGTATTGAATTTATATTCCAACGCAGTGTATACTCAAAGCTGATCAGGTAAAAGGAACAGCCTGAGGGGCCCTGAGCTTACAGAAGGTGGCAGAAAAGCATTCGGCTAAGTGAGTACAACCTACCAGGAGAAGTATCTATGAGTTCCAGAATGTGATTGCAAGAAAAAAGAAAGATTACAATGCAGGCCTACAGGTGTGCACCGTATCACAATACGTCGGAGCCATCATGCCCTTGCTCTTGGTCTCTCGTCCCCATTCCCCTTCTACCGACTTCTGATTTATTCATTCCCTTAAACGATGGTCACACAGTAACATTTTTTTATTCACGAAAGTGAGGCGAGCATAACGTTTAGTAAGCTTTCTTACGGCTACAGTTTGGCTGTGCTGCCTGTATCCGCTTAGAGCAAATTATGGTGCTCATCGTTGGTCGGTTGGTTGGTTCGTTGGTTAGACCCGTCGCTGCGGGTATACTTGAAACAGCAGCGACAAAACGAGTACCGTGACAGCGGTGCTAACGAACGGACAAACTCGGCAAGGCCGCACTTCTCTCCCTGATTTTCCCACTGCTCCCTCAGCTGTCACTTCTCTGTTGTCGCTATTCCGGCTACGCGACAACAGAGATGCTATGCACCACCGTTTACTTCTATTTCAGAGCGCGCATCTTTTTGTACTGTCAAGCGACCTCAGCGACTCTCATACTGGCGCTACCTTTGGCGGCACTCTCGATTACAGCGGCCTCCCGTCACAAACGGCCCTGCCTTGCGCAACCGCAGTCAGGTATACAGCGTATAAAAATTGTACTGCGGTTGCGTAAGCTAAGTGGTGTGTGTCTCAGGGCGACGGTTTTTACTCACGCCGTCTGAGGCTGCGTACGCCACGCAACGTTCCGACCTTGTTATCTTGTGTTCGGTGCACCTGCGGCGGCAAAGTGAAGTAGAGCAAGCGATACCGCTGGCATAGTTACTTCCCGTTGATTTTGCCTAGAGTGTTCACTGTTCGTACGCCCCCGGTGGGTGCAACGAGCAGCCGAGATATTTTACAAATACCACGGATTGCGCATGCACGCACGTATCGTTAGAGGCCATTAAATAGGAAGGAGCCAAGGAGGAGAGGGGGGCACACAAACTTCGTTTTCGTACTTTTATTATTTTTCAATGCAAACTCGAATATATTGTTTGAAATGACTATATGCAAAACTTAAAGGAAAACGCCGATTGCGTTAAAAACTAACTGCATTTAATATCAACTTATAGGAGCACTCGATTATGTACAGTGCAGCTTCAGTAAATTACGTAAGTAGGTCCGTGTCTCAATGCAAAATTATTCAGTTTTGCACGTGAACTTTCTGGAGGTTGCCGAGGGCAAAAAGAGGATAAGGGGTGGGGACGCCGTCAAGATACATGATGCTTCGTCGAGCCAAATGCGGTATACCCTGCGTACGCTTATGGCAGGAAGCCCCTTAGCGGTGGTCTAGTGGCTAAGGTATACTTGGCTGCTGACCCGCAGGCCGCGGGATCGAATCCCGGCTGCGGCGACTGCATTTCCGATGGAGGCGGAAATGTTGTAGAACCGTGTACTTAAACTGGGGTACACGTTAAAGAACCCCAGGTGGTCGAAACTTCTGGAGCCCTTCACTACGACGTCTCTCATAATCATATAGTGATTTTGGGACGTTAAACCCTCCATATAAATCAATCAGCTTGAGTAACGAAAAGTACAGTAACTAAAACCAAGGAACACAATTTGCCCGTAATCCGTAGCTACCATCTCATGTATGTGCAATAATCATAAAGCACAAAATGTGTGACTCATTTCCTCCGAGGAGATGGTGACGCCATAGAAGGAAATGACATCACACAGAACGGCGTGATTATGAAGGGTATGCCTGCATGACACCTTGCTACCCCTGTGGTACATGTACCTTCGGCGTACTGCGTGTCCAGCTTATTTGCCACGCAAAACTAGCAGCTGCATCAAAGGCCTAGTATGACAACGAACGTACATGCTTGTAGTTCGAAAGAGACAAATGTACAAGCAACCAACAAAAAACTGGACACAAAAGCTTTAACGACGATGAGGTGAGAAATGTGACTTTAAAAGAAAAGAAAAAAAAGATGCCGCGTTAGCGCGACTGAAACCTCTTCTATGTGATACGAGGGCGGCCTTCACCGAGACTAGATTGAGATCTTTGCGATGTGTGGGACGTGGGGAAGCTAACCAGAAAACCACATTATATTGTTTTTTTATTCTTTTGATTTTATATCAAGTTCTCATCCGCCCATACGGCAACACGCCCTCGACATTACCAAAGTCGGCCACTCGGTTGAGTTTATGATAAGGAACGAATAGAATGGGATTACAGGAACCATTACGTAACACAACTCCGCTCTGTAAATGTCACTTGTAGCCGTATTCGGTGAGTCACGAACTCCGTATCTCGACCACAGAGCGCCAGTGCATGTCGGAAACGGAGAACAATCTAGTCCGCATCTAAACAAGAGACTCTTCATGTGTAATGGATAACCAATAACAGACCTTGGCAATACTATAAGACAACATCGGAGAGCTGAAACACCACTGGTTCTGTCAACTACGTCATGACATCAAAAGACTCATTAAATACTCCCTCCAACACCTCTGGCTGCTTTATGCAACTTGATTCTGCGTATCTTCGCTCGAGTAGGCCCGGTCCCGCTCGTGAAACGGTTGAGAAACTCGGCCACTGATGCGCTACAACGCTCTAATTGGTTCATGCCCGCCTGCTCCAGAACGTACAATATCAGTTAGGTGAAGCTACCGACCCGTCATTAACCAAAGGCGTTTAGTCGGTATCCTACTGCGCGATCACCGTGTCCTCGCCCCTCTACCACGGTGAAGCGTTCAGTTGTGCGGGCTGGAAACGCTTTCACCGTCACAAGCTTGAAGGCGTCATGCGCCCGCTGGCTTCCGCTCTCCCAAGACCCTCGGCACGCCAGGGATTGGTCAGATCGGCAAGGCAGCAGTCACGATTACCAAAACACGAAATGCGCTGTAGCATATTTTACACTTGTTCGTCCCAAACTAGAATACGCATGCTCAGCTTGGGACCCATCCTATCAATAACTCTCAAGTATGCACGAAATTCCTCAGCAAGTGTGGCGGTTTGGGCTAGTTGGTATGACATGACGATTGTTATAGCGCGAGAACAGAACGACAACAAAGCGACAGAAAGGAGACGAGCGCTAAACGAAAAAGAGCCCGAATAACTGTAAATATGACTTAGAAGTGCGGTGGTTCAGGCTAGTTGGTATGTCATGACGTATAGATTCAACAAGAAAAAAAATGAACAAAATTTACCAAGACGGCACGGCTTTCTCAAAAATACATAATAATGCAACAATGCCTTCCTTTTATTTTTATCCTATGACTCAGTTAAACTAATATTTATGAAACTCTGAAACTTCGCGTGTACCTTACCTTATATAACGGCTGTGAAACTTAACGTCTTGTTATTCGCGATTTGTATTACACGCTGTTGTATATGATATAATTCATTTACACTGGCGAGAATCTACGCTCTAAAAACAATCAAAAGAGGGTCATGGCACCATGACTTCCTTCGCAAATTATTTTTTTTCCTTTCGGAAGACAGCAGCAGAAAAAGAGAGCGAACATTGCAAGAGTAAGCGGTCTCTCGTGAAGCCCGTTTCATATGGCAGGGGAGGTGACACTTCTCAGCCAAATTCTCAAACATACGGAAAGCTTGGCTGATCACATCCATTCCAAACGCATCATCTAGACTCCAAAACATCAGGGTTTGCAGCGTAATGATACTTGTGACGTCATGGCCCGCGCGCTTACCTGCCAGACATTTTGTAGATTGATATGTGGGGTTTAACGTCCCAAAACCACCATATGATTATGAGAGACGCCGTAGTGGAGGGCTCCGAAAATTTTGACCACCTCGGGTTCTTTAACGTGTACCCAAATCTGAGCACACAGGCGTACAACATTTCCGCCTCCATCGGAAATGCAGACGCCGCAGCCGGGATTTGATCCCGTGACCTGCGGATCAGCAGCCGAGTAACTTAGCCACTAGACCACCGCTGCGGGGCTGCAGACATCTTTTTTTCCAACCTTTGAGGACTCGGAGACACCCAGCACTACTCACATTTAAAGAAATATTTCTCAATTTTTGAGAGCGTCATTGACTCTACCCGGACCCTGCTAAGGATATGAGTGGAATAGATGAGCGAATTCTCCGCAGGCTACATACTAATACTGTGGAAGGGCCAGCACTGTGCGAAGACATCAGACGTCTTCCACATGGTGTGGGCATGCACCCTAAAAACACCTCTCTTCCATCTTTCCCAATCCTCACAGGCACGGGACACCGCTCTCCACAACTGCTGTGGACGGAAAGTCCACCGGGTCTTAGTGGCAAGAGTGGCAGCCGAGTCTTGTAGTGTCCCGGACTGAGAACACCGACCATCAGGGCTGAAACCTCTCTACTATTAGTAAAGCTTGTTCTCTCGTTCTCTCGACTAGCTTCCGTGATGAAGGGGCCGCTGTATGCGCATATCGCGTGTGTGCTCAGTCTTCTTTTTATTTCTCTTTCTACTAATCTGTTTTTATCCCATTCCCTCTGCAAGGAGCTTGGCCGTGTCGCGAAAATAGGAAGACAGAAATTAGCACTTTCTTTCTTTCCTTCAAACCTTCAAAAACCACTTACGTGTTTTTAGATTTGTGTTCGAGCGAACATGTACGGTCAAGACAGGCTCCGTGCTCGAAGGGACGCTTGGTGGGTGGAAGCTGCAGACACACACACACACATAAAAAAACGTGCGTCTGTTAACGAGGAGTGTACTGCATTTGTAGGCAATAATTATACAGCTTTAACTGGGCGTGTGCAGCAACTCCGTGGAAGTAGGCGTCCAGCCCCAACAACAGTCGGCGTCTGCGAGGCTGTTGCAGATGCTCAACTAAAACTGTCACTTAACTATAGTTCACACCGTTATGCGCGTTGCTGTACAAGCACCCATAAAATGAATGATGCAAACAATTATCAAGTGAATAGGCGTGTGCATGAGGGGGCAGAAGGGGGGCGCCCTGGTCACTTCAGAGGGGTCGCGAAGTTTGCCCCCCATGCATTGACTTCATAGGGAGGGGGCGCTGCGCCAACCTTCACCACCCCTCTCCCCTGAAGGACCTTGCGAACGCTTATGATCAAGGGCCATTGTTTGCTAATCGCACATTGTGTCTGCACTGCTGAAGGGGCAAAAGGTCATTTTGAGATGTCCTTTAGTCTACTTCATAACAATATTTCCATGGGCATAACAATATTTCCACGAGCGTGCTTCCGCGCGTGGGAGCGTGAAACGATAATAAAAAAAGGCCACCAGACAGAACACGTAGACGTACTATATATAATGATCTTTTTTGTTAAAAAAAGCTAATTTTAGGTGTCGATATACTACGATCACGCCTCGCCGGTAAAGCGAAAAATGCGACGGCACATTTTGTTGCGGCCTCCAACGTGCGCTTTTCCCCCTCGTTTCCCTGTACTTTCGTGGTTTGCCTACATCTGCGATGACGTTCGGCGTTATAACAGGATCGAGGGAGGGTACGTGACTGTAGGAGCTATGTGTGGTAATTCTAGCTTATGACATGTCAAACCTCTATGTAGACGGCGTCTGCGCACGCTGGGTGTCGTTTGGACGCTCGTACTCGTATGTGTCTACCTGAGACTGCAAGGATTGGTTACGTTTGTAAAATACGTAGTCAACAACCGCTCTGACTACCAGATGATGGGCTTGGTTGTCGGAATATGCCAGAGGCTTATTCCTAAAGCAAATTTCGAAGCAATTTTTCAGAAAATAAGGGCTTTCAATCGTGCATAGCCAGTGCCTATTGCGAAACAAGGTTCCCGCCTCCTCCTTGTTTTGTTGCGAAATTATTTAAAACAAAACTCTCGTGTCAGATGCGTGTATACAGAAACGGTGTGTCAAACAAACGGTGGTTTGAATGAAATTAATCAGTCTGTATGTCCGGGGGGGGGGGGCTATGGGTTATATCCAGAATTCCGGATCGCTTCTCCTTTTTCTTCACTCTAGTGGACAACCAGACTCGCACAAGCGAAAGTGTCGCTACGGTCTGGCACCTCAGAACTCGTCATGGGAAAATCAACAAGGGCGTTCGCCCGGTCAACGAGGCAGTCGGCCCTACATTCCCTTTGGTTGGAAAAGTTCCCTTTGGTTGGAGGAGACGACGTATATGAAAAGAGGTAAGTGGCACTCACGCAAAGTAGCTTAAGCCAATTTATTTTTTGATTTAAAAGACTCACATTATCTTGCGTAGCAAGTTTGTCACAAAGTGACGTGTTACAAATGGTACTATTCACAAGTTGTGTTTCACACGAAAACGGCAGAAACATGGTTTCTCACCCTACCTGTTTGCGTTTGTTTTTTGTTGTGAGCCTTTATCATATCTCTTTAAATCACCTTTTGGGTGGGTTTTACAAAATCTTACTACAATTGCGTTTCTCATCATATCACGTTCTGCTTTTCAGTTGTCATTTTGCGTGACTGCTCACGCCAAACAGGAGCGACAGAATAGCAAGTCACAAGTCTGATGCTTCCAGCTGGCACCGCTTTTCAATTTATTCATAATTATTAAGAATGAATATGGAAACATGATGCCTATTTCTGCAGTTTATTTCGCACCTTATGACACTATGTACATCACAGTCACACATTTCAGTTGGCTATAATGATACAAGCATGCAAATGAGGAATACCTCAATTTAGTTATTGGAAATCATGGACCATATTCTCAAGCTCTGGATATTACTCAGCTGGAAAAGCTTCGTTGTTTTGGCGAGTTTTATAAAAATAACGCTAAAATTGAACTTTTCTTCTTTTTTTTGCAGCCGCTGGGCGAAACGGCAATTATTATCGAAGTTGCTCAAAATTAATACTTCACTATTTCCCACAGTAGTCGCCCAAAAGTAGGGCATGGGTCAATTGGGACACTCGATGATAGTTGGGGAGTCACTTGACGCTTCGGTGGGCAATTTCACCCACGTAGGAGCGTTACCGGCAAGAGTCGTCTGACTCTCTCAGAAGGTGATAAGATCTTTGGCATAAGAGGGTCAGAGTACTATCCTGGAGCGCACCCATAATTCTGACCCACCAAGAGAGTCACCACCTCTCTTTAAAGAGAGTCGTATACGCGGCAAGCCAGAACTCCCCAAAAGTAGTCACAGACACTCTCTCTTCTTGAGAGTGATATATACTGCTAGATATAAAAATTATCACTGTAGCTTGTAGAATTCTCTGGAGGGCGACATAAGTCAGCCTGGAAACTTAACCCAACGTGTTTTCGGCTTTTCGTTATCCCCGTGCTCTGTTCAAAGTGGAGACGCGAAAGTATACCTAAGAAAATAAAATATTGAGATAAGTTGGTTTCGTGTAGGCCCTTTTAATTTTGATGAATCGAGCCATCAATGGCTAGCTATATATGTTATTTGATTTGCTGTACGAAAAATATTTCCATTCGGACTGCGTTCACTGCGTGAGCAGCGAGTACGCACTGCCGGTGACCTTCGCTGTCGGCTGCACGTCGAGATCAGCCGATATACGCCATCGCTTACTGAAAAGCAGTTAATGGCGGCCTACTACAACATGCTGCACTACCTTCTGCCGGCAATACTCTCCTCATGCTCTTATCTGACGTACGGTGATTCAGCCTTCCTGTTTAGGTCCAGTGAATTACGGAGGAAACGAGAGAGTAGCACGTGGATTCAGATACGAGGAAAAACCATTAAAAGAGTTTCTAGTGACATTGAAAAATGTTGAATGCCAGAGCACTTGAACGCGTTTCCTTTTGTATATTTTTTTAGCATGCACGCTTCCTGTTATGCGGCAGGAAAGCACATGGTGGAAATGGTAATCTGGAGGCAACGCGCACGCGCGCACGATGAAAACACACACACACACACACACACACACACACACACACACGCACACGCACGCACACGCACACGCACACACACACACAGACACACGCACACAAGCTCACGCTATAATAAAAAATTGGACAAGAGATTCTGTTTAGCAGATAGTAAATAACACTCAGTTCTACTGGTAAGGTGTATGTGTTCATTCTATCTCAAAGAAACAGCACGTGCTAAAAGAGGCCATCTCAGCGAAGAATATAGATGCCAAATTGAAAGTGCGTCGAGTTGGAGCGGTGGTGTGTCCCTACTTTGCGTGAAAAATATAATGAATCGGCTGTAGGAACGTGGTACATTCCATATTGGCACTGCCGTCTTCCAACACCTGGCATCGCAACATTAGGCTCAATTACTCTAGCGGCAAATGACTGCACCCTTATCTGCTATACTGAGCGCTGTCGACAGTATGAAGTTCAAGCAACAAAGCACGAACCACGTGCTGAATGGTGGTTGCTATACGCTGTGCTGTTCCCACCCAATGTTATTATTACACATCTACATCCTGCAGGGTGGCTTTGATCTCTCCGGATAAGAGAACCGCTCTGTCAAAAAAAGATGCTGATCGGCTCCCCAATTTCGCTCGCAGTTTTCGTGGCCGCCATGTTTCGCCGCAGGCCGATCTGAGGTGGCAATAGCGTCGACGTCGGCTGAAAGACGGGCAAGGCGCGCTGCAGTTGCCAAGCGTCCGTTTAGTCGACGTCCCACGCGGCATCGCGCCCCGGAAACTGGCGCCGGAGAGGCCCCGGCGGATGTGAAGCAGCGAAAGCTCAGCTGGCCAGCAGTGCGCGCCAGACTGCGTGCAAGCGCGGCGTCACAAGACGCGCCCAAGGACAACTATACATGTACGCGGTCTGCGCTGCCTTGTGTCTCCCCATCTCTCGTCATACTATACGCGGAAGCCGAGCGTGTGTCCAGGCTGCATGCATACCTACACTCGACAAGTTGCCACGAATCGGAGAGAGCGAGAAGCGCGGCTCACGGTAATCGCTATACACCACGAAGGACTGTGCGACGAACGTGAAACAAACACGCGGTTGCGCAAATGTTACCGCAAGCGAGGGCGAGCCAACGAGCCAGGTACGGAACTAGTCATTGCCAAGGGGTGACCAGTACAGCGTATCGGCTAACATTTGGCGATGGTTGACTAACCAACTCCCGGAAGCAACTCTGAAATGTCTGTTTATTGCATTGCCAGTTCCCTCCAGCCTCACACAGCCTCAGGGGCCGTCAACAAGCCGATACGTGAGGGCATTCTACAAACTTGACTCGAATCAGATCCGTTTCTTTTTACTTTCTCTGTGGCTCTGATCTTACAGTTGGTGCCATTTGTACAACGTCATGCCAGTAAATATTTTGAAACTCCCACTGTACAGAGAGATAGTGAATACTCGGGAGGGGGGGGGGAAGGGGGGGGGGTGCTTTCAGTGCTAAATTGCACTGCCACGAGAGTGCTATTCACACGGGGCAGAATGACAGTTCCAACCCTTAAAATGCGACAGATACGCGTCGAGCGTTGTTCCGCCACTCACCTCGGTGTGACGAGTGCATTGACCCGGTCTCTGCGAATGCTCGCAGCCACTGCCCAGGCTTACGTGAACAAACGAATGAAGAAACATGCAAATATATAAGATCAAAAAACAAGAATTGCTTTCTGCTATGGACAAATAACACATACTGACACGAAATAAAACATAAACATGAAGCATCAACGTCAAGTACTAACCAGCGTCCAAACCAACGCCGCTCTAATAACCCCCCAAAAATTGTCAGCAGCAAACGTTCTTCAAAATAATACAAAAAAGACAAACGCCGTGATTTTCTAGTCAAAATCTAAGCAGATAAGCTGCAATAACATCACATTTGCTTATGCCCATGAAAAATCGAAATAGTAAATAACCTAGAAATACTGGGAGTCATCTTTACACAAAATATGCTTTGGGATCTACACGTGGAATCAGTTTTAGTTACGTTATCTCAAGACTGTATGATGGCGCGTCACAGGTGTATGCTACCCTTTAAGATGAAGCTTCTTGTCTACAACACACTCTTTTTTTCTTCCTTATTCTATTGTATTTTTTTCGTATGGGGTACGACAACACCAACTAATCTCGAAAGACTTCACATACTACAGAAAATGTTTTTACGATAAGTTTTCAATGTGTTATATAACTCCCACACTTCAGATTTATCTTTCAAAGCAAATATAATTCGTGTGTTTGATCTTTACAATTATAAGTTAAGTCTAGCATTCAAATGCGAAATAAAAGAAAACTTAGAGTTCTTCCGTGAGCTATCTAAACTAGCAGAAAAACACACATTCATATAGCACACGTCACACGGAACAGTGGAAGGCGGTGACCGCGCGGAGAAATTACTCTATGCAGCGAATATCTTACATTTTACCAACCCTTTTGAACTCATGTATTACATCAAACATTAAAATACTATTTACTTCTTTACGAACACTGCGTGACCTTTTCATTAATTTATGCTCGCATAGTAAACAAGAGTGATGCTGATGTAACTGTTTATGTATGAGTTAACAGTAATTTTTCTTTGTTTCTGTGTCGTCATGTGTGCTGTCGCTGCTGCATTTTAGAGGTGGCTGCAGCCCTTCTGCCAAGTTGCTTGTGTTTCAAGCAACTTATACTCGCAGTCTTCTCCACCGTTGATGGAAATAAAGAAGTTATTATTAATATTGTTATTCCTTATTGCGAGGATGATATTTTTACTTAAAGAATTACGTGCAGTTTGTTGATTTATTGATTTATTTGTGGGGTTTAACGTCCCAAAACCACCATATGATTATGAGAGACGCCGTGGTGGAGGGCTCCGGAAATTTTGACCACCTGGGCTTCTTTAACGTGCACCCAAATCTGAGCACACGGGCCTACGACATTTCCGCCTCCATCGGAAATGCAGCCGCCACAGCCGGGATTTGATCCCGCGACCTGCGGGTCAGCAGCCGAGTACCTTGGCCACTAGACCACCGCGGCGGGGCGTGCAGTTAGTTACTTCTAAGCACTAACATTTTACGTGATTTAGTGATTGTTTATTACTTCGTTATTCGGCAACACTTTGTTCAGTTCATTTTTTTTTCAATAATCAGTGATCAATAGAGAGTTTATTCATGCGCAGCTGTAACAGCAAACGTGGCTTTGAAAGCTAGAGTTTGGCGGAAATTGCCATGGAACGCCAGCTGTTGGTCATGTCCAGAAACTGTCTCGCGATTGCGCATGCTCGCAGGGGCTGTGTATTTGTTTCTTCATCTTAGCGCTCCGGAAGGCGTTAGCCGACTTATATGACGGCAAATACAGCTCGATAGCAATGGCTACTCCAGCTTTTCATTGGCCCAACGCATTCTTCGAGCCCACTGACTGTAAAGCAGTGTGATTTATAGTAGAGGTGAACACTAGTGTAGAGGCATATAGATTTAGGTGAGGGCTTCTCGAGCGTTGCACAACTCAGACCGCAGGGCGTGCAATAGAACTTAATGACGCAAAAGGACTTACAGCGCCAAAGACGCGAGGAGTCTACAATCGCGTCTGCATTCCCCAACACTTGGGTACTAAGTCATATGTAATCACAACCATGCGTTCACGGTGTTCTTATTTTACAACGTCCTTCCGTCCAGCACGTACTTCAAACGTGTGTTCAGTGTCGCTGCTAGTAGTGTACAGTGTCTTCTCCAAAAAACGAAAGAAGTCGACAAAGGTATATTTCAAAACATGATTGTTAGTCAAGATAAGCAGCATTCGAGTTACTGCAATCACGCAATGAAATTGCCCCGCCACCAGCTTCCGTTTACTAGGTCATGTGAAATGTAATTCCTCCATGTCCCTTTCTTGGGACCAGTAAATCGTCATAGCCATTAATAACATTTTCTGAAGGAAGTTATTTGCACTTGATTTGTCCAATTTATTATGAACAAGTTCAGTGTTTCGAGGCGTGTTTTATCGACCAATTTGAGTAACATTCCAGATTTTCAGGACATATGCATGATATAGTGATGCAGGCGTCAATCGCAACTCTTCCTTATAATGCTGTTGCCTTCTCGGGCAGCAGACAGGTATATCGCTGTACATCTACGTTTACTGCTTAAAGAAGCACCGCGAATATAAGCGTCACATTACACAATGATTCCAAGTTGCTTCTCGTACCTGCTTATTATACACGAGGACGAGCACTTGGCACCTTCAACATCCTTTACATAGCGAAAATGAAGCCAAAAGTGTCTGCATAGGGAGATTCCAGCTTTTCTTTTTTTTTAATTCCTGCGAGGTGAATTTGAGTGACACACAGCGAAAAGTGCTTTTCATGCGCTAAATTCGACATACACGAGTGAGAAACACATTGCGGAGATTTGTAAAACAAATTGGACACTTGAGCCTCGCGAACGCAACGCAACGCATCATCTTTTTAACTTCACTTCTCGGTGGACAGCTCAACCATATCTCCGGAACGTCTGTGCGAGCAACAGTGGCTGTTTAAAATTATCACAGAACGCCTACCGCAAGTGCACGTATAGTTGAGAAGGGCTCACTAATTCTCCCTCTAGATACTCTTCGAAGTATCCTCTACACGAACGCAAGTCAACACGTACGTTCCTATACTTTGTTGATGTCCTTGTTTTAAATGATGATTAAATATGTCTAAGTATTTTGTAATGGGTAGACATTTAAACCCCTCCCTCGCGTGATTTCCAGATCTTGATGCCTGGCGGGATTCTACAATTATAACATTACATGCGTTAAGGGGACTTCTCGCATTGCATGACATTTGTATTGGATTTTTTTTCGAAAGCAGTTTCGTGCAATGGCGAGGCTCTGTGGTAGAAGGCCTACTTACCACACAGGAGGGCTGGGTTTGATTCCCTTTAGAACCGAGTTTTTTTTAATGCGAAGTATTTTTTGGTGAAGCTAAAACACTTCAGCACATCTATCTATCTATCTATCTATCTATCTATCTATCTATCTATCTATCTATCTATCTATCTATCTATCTATCTATCTATCTATCTATCTATCTATCTATCTATCTATCTATCTATCTATCTATCTATCTATCTATCTATCTATCTATCTATCTATCTATCTATCTATCTATCTATCTATCTATCTATCTATCTATCTATCTATCTATCTATCTATCTATCTATCTATCTATCTATCTATCTATCTATCTATCTATCTATCTATCTATCTATCTATCTATCTATCTATCTATCTGTCTATCTATCTATCTATCTATCTATCTATCTATCTATCTATCTATCTATCTATCTATCTATCTATCTATCTATCTATCTGTCTATCTGTCTATCTATCTGTCTATATGTCTGTCTGTCTATCTATCTATCTATCTATCTATCTATCTATCTATCTATCTATCTATCTATCTATCTATCTATCTATCTATCTATCTATCTATCTATCTATCTATCTATCTATCTATCTATCTATCTATGACATGAATAATGTGAAAATCTCGCTGCATGCGACCTCAAACTTTTTCCTTCAGACAACTGTGGCGCATATCATACCGCATATCATACCCGCTTATCACAGGCCGTGATATGCGGGTGTGCGCCACAAGTGTTTGACAGTTCATACAACCGAGGAACGGCGAACAGACGTTGGTCATTTGAATGCGAGAGCGTTAAGAAAAAACGACATCGGCAGCGTTGACTTGACGAATGAAAACAATAAATGTCAGTGTCCCAGCAGGAATAGAAACGAAGCATTATGCGTGGCAATCATGTATTCCACGACATAGCCACGCCAGGTCTCTGAACTCCTTTGGCGAATGACGCTTCGCAGGGTAATGTTGGTGAAATGTCAGATGTGGTTGTAGTGCTGCCCATCTAATTTTAAAACCTTGCATATGTACTCCAAGCATAAAAGCGTGTCATCAGGTTTGCGTCAATTGCGCCATCCACTGAAGTTAGTCTACGCAGCACTATCAAGGGCTACGTTCCTCATAAGTACAAGCGCTGTATTTCAGCTTAACGCTTCTGCTGTTGCTTAATACTAATGTTGCTATTGGGACAGTAACGCAACTTAATGCAACTGGTTATACAAAACTATGCGACTGTTGAACATACATGTGTG
Organism: Rhipicephalus annulatus; assembly: GCA_013436015.1. Lineage (NCBI taxonomy): Eukaryota > Metazoa > Arthropoda > Arachnida > Ixodida > Ixodidae > Rhipicephalus > Rhipicephalus annulatus. The sequence goes on along the minus strand of WOVY01006368.1, from coordinate 86,842 downwards.
CTTATAACATTAGTACATATGTTTAGTGCCATTTTGTAACGTTTCGCTCAACAAAAAAAAAGTTTCACCAGAGTCACCTCCTCTCCGCATGCTGCGCATGACGTCTATTCCAATGGTACGCGAAATATGCCGAATTTTTATTTATTTATGTGGATCTCGCTCTAATATTTGCTCATGGACAATGCTAATTTGAAATTCACAACCAAGGACATGATGGACGTTCACGCTGGAATTTCTGCGGAAGGAGCTCCCGATAGTGTCGGATTAATATGTCTGGACAGGCATATATATATATATATATATATATATATATATATATATATATATATATATATATATAGAGAGAGAGAGAGAGAGAGAGATCTAACAGACAGTAATGCCAAGTAATTTACAGGGCAGGGGAAGTTGTTAGAACCAATGGAGTGTAAATAAGAAGAAAGAAAAGTGGATAAAAAAATAACCAGACGTGAGCAGGAAACGAACCTACGACCTTCGAATAAGGCGTTCGATGCTCTAACCACTGAGCCACCACAGCGGCCTCCCATCCATTCACTTTTTTGGGTTTATATGTAAATTTAGAAGTAGGAGTGACAGTCAGCGCCATCTATAAGCCAAGCGACGAGTGTGAAAACACTCTTTTATGCGCATGTTTGGCGTCACATAGCATGTGAACTTATTATGAGCGGGCAGCTGATTAATAGTCCCTCGTATACAACCTAATGACACCAAGTCTGCCAGTACGAGACCCTCGTTTTAATGAAATAACGGAAAGAAGTGTATACCTAAGGGCTCGTTCCTGCTCACGGCTGGTTATTTTTTCATCCACTTTTCTTTCTTCTTATTTACATTCCATTGGTTCTAATAACTTCCCCTGTACATTACATGGCATTACTGTCTGTTAGATCTCATTAATATTGTGTTAAAACACGGAAAAACGAGCCCTTAGGTATACACTTCTTTCTCTTATTTCATTAAAACGAGGGTTTAATGAAATAAGGTTTAATGAAACGAGGTTTAATGAAACGCACACACACACACACACGCACACACACACACACACACACACACACACACACACACACACACACACACACACACACACGGCAAAAGAGAGAGTTCCACTTGGTTTGGGTTCAGTTTGAATGAGAGAAAAGACTGAAAACACAGCACAGGATGGAACAACATGACTGCTGACTTCATACTGCCAGGTGTAGCTTTTGATAAAAATACAGGTGTCTTAAAAAGAAATTTTTTAGTTTTACAAACTGCCTGGTTAAGAAGCACCAAATACATGTTATGTAAGAGTGCACTGGCTGTTCAATTAACAAAATTTTGGTTGTTATCACACCGTGTGCTAAAGCTCCCCATTGCTATTGGACTTTAATATATATATATATATATATATATATATATATATATATATATATATATATATATATATATATATATATATATATATATATATATATATATATATATATATATATATATGTGTGTGTGTGTGTGTGTGTGTGTGTGTCCGCTGTCTCTTATGCGAGGAAGGCCTTGTTACTGCAACTTCACTTCTCTCAATCAATAAAAAGCCTCCTCCTCGGATTCGCTGCCACAGAGAGAAAGAGAGAGAGAGAAAGTAATAGAAAGAGAGAAAATCTCGGTGAAAAAACTTTTTTCGAGGTGAGATTTGACCCCACGTACCCGTGACTCGAAGGCGAGCATTCAAGTCATTCGGCTATACAGGAACGCTGACACAGAAGAGCATATATCCTTACTTGGAGATAGAGAAAAAGAGAGATAGGTAAAAAGTAATAGAAACAGAGAAGATAATAGAAGGTGAGATGCCACCTACGGGGAGAGAGAAATAAATAACAGTACAAGAAATAGATAAGATAGAAGACGAGGTACCGACTACACAAAGAGACTTGGAGAGAAACAAAAACGTCAAAAAAAGCTGAAGATAAAAAAGATAAGAAAGGAAAGAAAGAGAGAAAGGCAGAGAAAGAAATAGACAGAGGTAGAGATAAAAAGGAACAGACAAAAACAGATAGAAAAATAGAGAGCAAGCATGACCATGCATCGTATAGTAGAGCAAGGGGTGGGAAAGAGAGAGGTGAAAGGTTGAAAGCCTAGCGGCTGTTGGCTATTTTGAAAGTGTATTTATACAGTGGTGAACAGAAAAAAGGAAAGCTTTGGGGAAAAAATTAGCGGTTTTAAGCTTTAGATACGCACACTGGCTTTCAGAAAGAGTGCTTTGAAAGCCATTTAACGGAAGTGAATGAATGCAGCCAGGAAAGGAATTTCATAGCTCAGTAGTGCCTGGAAAGGAACGACACTTGAGAATATCTGCAAGGCTAGTTAAGCCCGTAAAAGTTCGGGGGGGGGGGGGATTACGCGCGGTCAAATGCTTGGAGAAAGATAAGCGAGCTATGTTTGAGGCATGGTAAGACTTGTTAATTATGTCGTGCAAAAATTTTTATTATGATTTCACGCCATGGCGTACTTAACTTGGTATTATGAAAGGTTGCGTTTGGAGAGAGCAGACGAGAGCGAGCAAGAGCGATCGTACTTGAGAAAGATGAAACGTACGTTTTTTTCTTGTCGAACCCGTTTCCCAAACTACTATATTACAAAAGCATGAAAAGCCGTACAAGTTGGCATGTATTCGTGATGCGAATGCCAGTGCAAATTGAGAGTAGATGGTTGTCAGACGTCCAATTGCGCCAGATCCACCAGAGCTGGGAATTTCGATAGCCCAATTAAGTTACTTCCGCTTCCCAGTACGAGTTTCGCTTCCAATACCCTTTTGAAATTGTTCCGCTTTTCTTTTTTTATGTGCAAGCGTTCTTTTGTGATTTAATGCAGTTGTTAGTCAGCGCTCATTCTGCGTTTGTTGGCCTTTCCCTTCATATTTGTATATCGTGCAATCGTTTCCGCTATTATTATGTCGCAGTGGCCATGAGGTGACCAGATTAAGGCACTTAATAAGGCACTCGAGTGACCACCCACCTGTGAGTAAAGGTACGTGGCCTCTCACTTAAACTGAACCGCTATACTATATGACGGGCGCTGTCATGCAGCGGCTGTGCTGTACACTGTGACAGAGAGTATATCTAATGACGAGGCAGCGTTTTAAGCGTGAGTAGACTCTACATGTCACTTGGTCGCACGTAGCGTATACAGTTCGGCCACCCACGCAGCATGTTTTAGGTGTCAGTGGTCGGCCCACGTCACTTCTGCACTCGTAACATACCAGTCGGCCACAGTTCATGTGTAAAAACTACTGCCCCGTCAATGTAGTGCAGTGACGGGCCTCTTCATTATAGCTAGTTCCGATTGGGCAAACAAGAATATTTTTTTAGGATCACATAAAGTTTTTGAAAGAGCTGACAGTAAAGTACCGAATCACATGCTTTCGAAAATTTGATAAATATGGCGTCAATATAAGTGTCACAGATGAGTAGGCCCCATCATTATAACCAGTCCAATTAATAAGATGTTGAACAAGATAATTATACAATAACATTTTTAAAGAATTCGAAGCACTGACCATAATGCGACGTCGATATCTCACCTCGAGCGTAGCCAAAATATTTTTCGGGAGGGGTTCAACCATACTTTCTGTATTTTCATGCGGGCGACGTAAGTGTGCGCATATATACGTATACGCGAGCAAAATTTCAAACTTTCGGCGAAAGGGGTTTGAACACCACCCTCTTCCTGGCTACGCCCATGTATCCCAGTTATTTTCAAGGTTTAAGACCATGTTAAATAAGTGCGTGAAGACCATGATAGATTGCAAGTTAATGTTGCGCTGTTGGATTCATACTGGGTAACTTTGAAGATGATGTATTCAAAGATTGTGTGGCAATAACAGATAATGCTCTTTATTTGTAATAAAATAAAAATAGGTGTTTTGCATTATTATAAGTATTCTTATTTTCCCACCAATAACCATTGTTTCAATGCGACTGTTTCTGAAATATAACGTTGTGTAAGTTGTTCCACACTTGAACATTCGTCCGCGACATCGCCTTGCTGTAGCTCTTTCATAAAATTACTCTCTCCTCCCAAATCACCGTTACTCGTCTGCAAAAACCTTATCTCAGCTCACGTAGACTACACAATCATCTTAGCTATTGTCGTATATACGGAACAAAAACTCGTTCAATAAGTCAGCACTACCACGTGACATTTTTCTCTGGAATGGCTTACTTGACCATACTGCTGCCCGGACAAACCATGAAACATTCCATCATATATTATCGAGCCACTTCACCAACTTTCGTGAGTAGATGCCTTATCGTAACGCAAAGATAACTTTGGAAACTTTCGACCCTACTCTGTAATCATAGTTCGACGTTAGAGTTCAATCAAACAAAGGATCAAGCAGGATTTCGTACAGGCTACTCCCCAATAGACCATATTCATGCTATCAATCAGATAACAGAGAAATGCGCGGAATACAATCAACCCTTATACATAGCTTTTATAGATTACGAAAAGTCGTTTCACTCAGTCGAGGCATCATCAGTAATACAGGCACTACAGATTCAGGGCATCGACGAATCCTACATTAACATACTGGAAGAATTATACAGTGGATCTACAGCCACCATAGTTTTGCATATAGAAGGCGACCGAATTCCAATAAAGAAGGGTGTAAGCCAGGGGGACACGATCTCTCCAATGCCATTGACCACGTGTTTACAGGAGGTTTTCAGAGCCCTAGATTGGGAATAGTTCGGGATATAAGTTAATGGACATTATCTTAGTAACCTGCGATTCGCTAACGTTGCATTTATCAGTAACTCAGAGTATGACTTACAGTTTATGATTACTGAACTGGACACGGAAAGCAGAAAAATAGGTCTGAAAATTAATATGCACAAAACTAAAGTAGTGTGCAACAGTCTCGGCCGAAAACAGCACTTTGCGGTACGTGGAGAGACGCTGGAAGTTGTAAAGGAATATGTCTACTTAGGACAGGTAATAACTGCGGAGCCGAACCACGAGATTGAAGTAACTATAGAAGAATAAGAATGGGGTTAAGCACATTTGGCAAGCACTCTCAAATCATGACAGGTGGATTGCCACTATCTCTCAAGAGGAAGGTATATAACAGCTGTATCCTGCCGATACTTAGCTACGGAGCAGAAACATGGAGACTTACAAAGAGGGTTCAGGTTGAATTGAGGATGACGCAGCGAGCGATGGAAAGGAAAACGACAGGTGCAACCTTTAGAGACAAGAAGAGGGCAGAGTGGATTAGGGAACAAACTATAGGGTCAAAAATATCATAGTTGAAATCAAGAAGGAATGGACGTGGGCCTGGCACGTAGCATGTAGGCAGGATAACCGCTGGTCATTAAGGGTAACTGACTGAATTCCCAGAGAAAGCAAACGCAAGAAAGGAAGACAGAAAGCTAGGTGGTGTAACGCAGGTACGCAGGTTTAACGTAGCTGCAGAAAGCACAAGACCGGGTTAATTGGCGGATCATAAGAGATGCCTTTGCTTTGCAGTGGGCGTAGTCATGCTGATGATTATGATGATGATGATGATCATCATCATACTAAATTTCTGATATGTTATTACGTTATATATGACGTCAGATAAGCTCGTTTAGACTGTCAATCATGCCGATTCTTATCTCTTTTCTTTTTATTCGCGCAGGAAATGCACCCTGTTGTACGTCCACTAAAAATTGTATCGTTTTTTCTTCATCTGGGACGCCAGTATTTTTCATTTTGTCCATTTCTTAAAATATAGATTCGTCTTTAAGATTGTCACAGCTATGTACGCGAAGACTGTGCCTTGTAGCCGCTTTCTTTTCTGTGCCCATGAAACGCACCCATTCGTTTACTGTTCCCATGCGTGCATCTTCTGTACAGTACATGTTGAACTGTGATGCTTTCCATTTAACTTGTTATTTTGCAATTGTTTCTTTTCTGTTGTGTTTTCTAATTTCGTATGTATATGTATACGTATATTTCGTGTATTGCCTCCCTTACCCAATGCCCCCTCCCCCACTCCTCTTGGGACCTGTAAGGTACCTTGAAATAAATAAATAAATAAATAAATAAATAAATAAATAAATAAATAAATAAATAAATAAATATTCGTGAAGATAAATGCTGGAGCAGACACTTTCTTGTGGCTGATATAAATTAATAACAATAAAGGGCTAAAGTCATATCTTTGAGGAAACCCAGAGCCAACTTCTAGAACTGATGATATTGTGGAACTAAATTTGGTTAACGTATTGTGACACATTTAAAGAAAAACTAACAATACAATTGGTCAAACAAGATTTTTTGTAACTATATAAAATTTTTCAAAAGTTGTAAATGAAGTACCGATTCAGAGGCCTTCGGAAAATTATTAAAGTGCAAACTTAAATATTATAAATGAACTGATATGAAATATTGTTGGGTGGCTGCGCTCAGTAATAAGTGCAACGTTGGAATTTGTTGAACTTTTGTCTCCCCAACAATTCTAGTGTTAGGAGTTCTAATGAAAAAACAGGGCATTGCGTGGAAGTCGGGTTTCGAATATCGTGATAAATGCCTGATGTATTAGTCACCACAGCGAGTGGAGTTTTTTAGAACTGTATTCTCAGTAAGCCGCTTACTTAACAATTTCATAACATTGTCGAGCGAGGCGTCGGGAGCAAATCCTCTGCCCCGAAAGAAAAAAAACCAACAAATAAGTTTTAAACAGCTCAAGCGCAAAAAGAATAACGACGAACTAAGGAAACAACGAGGACAAGTGCTAACTTCCAACTAATATTTTACTGTGAACCACCAAGAATATATACCAGACACACAACATCCCAATCAAGTCAATCAATGCACAAAGATAAAGACAAAAAAAAAACTAAGCAGCAGTGAATTTACATAGAACAACCAATGACCGCCGGTGAATTCATGTAATCTATAGTTCTTTTTTTGTTAGTGCGACGGATGGCTTGTTGACCCAGCTTCAATTTGCTATCACCGCCGCCTCAATGATGAGCCATACCATATCTTTAGAATTAGTAACCAACGCGGTTGTTTTATGGTTTCCTGGCGACTCATTGCGCCGAACGAAAGTATAAACCGGTGTTTGATAAAACAACTGCGTTGGCTACTAACTCTAAGGATAGGGTATGGCTCATCATTGAGGCGGCGGCGATAGCAAATCGAAACTGCGTCAGCAAGCCATCCGTCGCACTAACAAAAAAAGAACTATAGATTACATGAATTCACCGGCGTTCTTTAATTCTATGTAAATTCACTGCTGCTCAGTTTTTCGTCTTTATTTGATTTCATTGGGGTGTCGTGCGTCAGGTATACATTCTTAGTGGTTTGCAATAAAACTTTGACTGGAAGTTAGCGCTTGTCCTCGTTGTTCCCTTAGTCTGCTGATACATTTTTTGCGTTTCAGCTATTTAAGACATAGAATACCAAATAGCCCGCTCCCACACCTTGCACCAACAAATAAGGCCTAATCCATTGTCAGCGTTAGAACCAAAGTGAGGGAGGGTAACTTGAGGAATCAGAGAGCTCAATACTCGGTATCAACTGTTTTGTAGCTGCATTTTTTTTTGTAAGAGAGTCCAGCGTGTGTTATAAAGGTAATGGTATCTTTACTTGTGATTCCATAAGTCATTAACTGCTCGTTTCCCACCTAGATTCAACGACGGGCGATCAAGTGTCCCAGCTGATGTGTAATAATAACTAAGATTACAAGCTTCTCAACTCGATACATGTTCTTCGTGTTTATGTCGGATTCACACAACACCCCTCTGGGCAACGCCTGTACATTCCAGCGTTTGCACCTCTCAGCATTTCTAAAGGTTCTTTCAAGCGTGCACTTTCCTTGGCTTCGGAGCGATGTTTTAATCAAAGTCATATTGTCCGCCTTGCAAGTGTGGTTTTTGCAGCAGGTTTGTTTAACCTCCCTGCCTTCTCCCTTTTGTTGCTTCCTTCCTTCCTGCAGCAGTGGAAAACCTCTTCATTAGTGATGCCTGACATAGGTCCTAACATGACAGAAAACTGTATGAACAGTGGCCCACGTTCATTGTTGGTGCTTTTTTGAACAGCGGAGCTGTTTATCCCACCCGTCTGTTAATAATAATTGGTGGGGTTTAACGTCTCAAAACCAGCATATGATGATGGCAGACACCAATGTGGAGTGCTCAGGAAATTTATACCACCTAGGGTTCTTTAACGTGCACCAAATCCAAGCCCACGGGCCTGAAGCATTTTCCTCTCCATCGAAAATGCCTTAACCGTCTGTTGTAATCGGCGAATAGAAAAAAAAAAACTGTAATGGCCATGAACCGGCCAGCGCTATCTTCGTCCTCTTCTTCACCTTCTGTCTCGTTCCTAGAACACGTGGGGCGACTGGTCCGGCGTTGGTCGAAATATAACTCTGATGGGTGAGAGAACAAGTGGGAGAGAGATCGAGAGAGAGAAATAGAGAGATAAAAAATCACAGCATATCCACGGAGTGAATGATGATGAGTGGTGCGAAACGTCCATCTGTCTGTCTGTTTGTCCGTCTGTCTGTTTGTCTGCCTGTCCGTCGGTCCGTGTGTCTGTTCGTGTGTCCCTCCGTCCATCTATCCGTCCATCTGTCTGTCCATCGGTCCATGTGTCTGTCTGTTCGTGTGTTCCTCCGACCATCCATCCGTCCATCTGTCTGTCTGTCTGTCTGTCTGTCTGTCTGTCTGTCTGTCTGTCTGTCTGTCTGTCTGTCTGTCTGTCTGTCTGTCTGTCTGTCTGTCCTTGCGTCTATCCATCCTTCTGTGCGTCTATTTGCCCGTCCGTCCGTGCATCAGTCCATCCATCCCTCTGTCCATCTGTCTGTCTGCCTGTCCGTCCGTCCGTGTGTCTGCCTGTCCATCAGTCCGTCCGTCGATTCGTGCGTCCGTCCGTGCTTCCGTCCATGCTTTCCATGCTATCCGTCTGTCTGTCCGTGCGTTCGTTCGTGCATCCATCCGTCCGTCCATGCATCAGTCCGTCCATCCGTCCTTCTGTCCACGTGTCTGTCTGTCTGTCTGTCTGTCTGTCTGTCTGTCTGTCTGTCTGTCTGTCTGTCTGTCTGTCTGTCTGTCTGTCTGTCTGTCAGGGCGTTCGGTCATCATTCGTCTGTCCGTCCGTGCATCAGTCCATTCTATCGTCCGTCTATGCGTCCATCCATACTTCCGTCCATTCGTCCATCCGTCTGTCTGTCTGTCTGTCTGTCTGTCTGTCTGTCTGTCTGTCTGTCTGTCTGTCTGTCTGTCTGTCCTTGCGTCTATCCATCCTTCTGTGCGCCCATTTGCCCGTCCGTCCGTGCATCAGTCCATCCATCCATCCATCTGTCCATTTGTCTGTCTGCCTGTCCGTCCGACCATGTGTCTGCCTGTCCATCGGTCCGTTTGTTGATTTGTGCGTCCGTCCTTGATTCTGTCCATGCTTTCCATGCTATCCGTCTGTCTGTCCGTGCGTTCGTTCGTGCATCCATCCGTCCGTCCATGCATCAGTCCGTCCATCCGTCCGTCTGTCTGTCTGTCGTCTGTCTGTCTGTCTGTCTGTTGGGGGCGTTCGGTCATGCATTCGTCTGTCCGTCCGTGCATCAGTCCATTCTATCGTCCGTCTATGCGTCCATCCATACTTCCGTCCATTCGTCCATCCATCCGTCCGTCCGTCCGTCCGTCCGTCCGTCTGTCTGTCTGTCTGTCTGTCTGTCTGTCTGTCTGTCTGTCTGTCTGTCTGTCTGTCTGTCTGTCTATCTATCTGTCTGTCTGTCTGTCTGTCTGTCTGTCTGTCTGTCTGTCTGTCTGTCTGTCTGTCTATCCATCCTTCTATGCGTCCATTTGCCCGTCCGTCCGTGCATCAGTCCATTCATCCATCCATCTGTCCATTTGTCTGTCTGCCTGTCCGTCCGTCCATGTGTCTGCCTGTCCATCGGTCCGTCCGTCGATTCGTGCGTCTGTCCGTGCTTCCGTCCATGCTTTCCATGATATCCGTCTGTCTGTCCTTGTGTTCGTTCGTGCATCCATCCGTCCGTCCATGCACCAGTCCGTCTATGCATCAGTCCGTCCACCCGTCTGTCTGTCTGTCTGTCTGTCTGTCTGTCTGTCTGTCTGTCTGTCTGTCTGTCTGTCTGTCTGTCTGTCTGTCTGTCCTTGCGTCTATCCATCCTTCTGTGCGTCCATTTGCCCGTCCGTCCGTGCATCAGTCCATTCATCCATCCATCTGTCCATTTGTCTGTCTGCCTGTCCGTCCGTCCATGTGTCTGCCTGTCCATCGGTCTGTCCGTCGATTCGTGCGTCTGTCCGTGCTTCCGTCCATGGTTTCCATGCTATCCGTCTGTCTGTCCGTGTGTTCGTTCGTGCATCCATCCGTCCGTCCATGCACCAGTCCGTCCATGCATCAGTCCGTCCACCCGTCTGTCTGTCTGTCTGTCTGTCTGTCTGTCTGTCTGTCTGTCTGTCTGTCTGTCAAGGCGTTCGGTCATCATTCGTCTGTCCGTCCGTGCATCAGTCCATTCAATCGTCCGTCTATGCGTCCGTCCATACTTCCGTACATTCGTTCGTCCAACCGTGCGTCCGGCCGTTTGTCCGCCCGTCTGTCTGTCTGTCTGTCTGTCTGTCTGTCTGTCTGTCTGTCTGTCTGTCTGTCTGTCTGTCTGTCTGTCTGTCTGTCTGTCTGTCTGTCTGTCTGTCTGTCTGTCTGTCTGTCTGTCTGTCTAATACTGCCGGTTATGTCTTACGCAGGAGAAGGTTAGACTAAGAGGAGCTTCGCATTTAAAATCACCGCCCAAGCACTCCGTACAGATGGTAAACCAGCGAAGCTGAAACATGCGGTCACAGGTGATTGCAGACGTTGCAGCCGAAGCCAAAGTGTCACTAGTGAAACTCCCGCCGAAAGCGGGCGTCGGTTTCGAGTCCCCACCACAGTGGTAGCCTCGCCCTGAAAGCCATTCCCACGTTGACGCTGCGCTGTCTGCAACGTCGCTACCTCGGCATGCTGTTGTCGCTTGATTTCGGCTCGGAAGGCTGCCGGGAACTCGGTGCACAGTTGCTGCTTGCACTTGGCCACTCGGGCCTGTTCTTGTGTTCGGACAGCTGTATGGCCCGGCGAACAAGAATTGCCTGACGGATCAGCTGTCGGCGCTGCTTTTGGAAAGTTTTATACTTTTCGGGCGTTTCCCCCCATATGGAGTTGTAAGTTGAAACTGCTGCGCTCGGGATCGGCGGTATGGCTACAAAGAGATTGAAGGATGTCACTGGCGGCGCAGCCAATAGTACGCGTGCTCGGGTGCGACACAAATAATGGCGTCACTAACTGTGCCCCGATGGCGCGCACGCTTGGGTTTGACGTAGATAACGACGTAGAGAACGAAGTAACTGACGGCGCAGCCAATGGAGACCCCTATCGTTGCTCGTGTCGACCAGTGTTTTGTTTCGCCGAGCCATACACAGCTTTCGCAGTAAAAGTTAGGAAATTCTTGGATAAAAAGACAGATTTTTGGGAAAGAAAAGTGAAGGTTAGAAGGAAGAAAACTGGAAGAGAGTAAGCACAACATAAACATAACGAGAAAGGTAGAAAGAAAAGAAATCAGATTAAAAAAAACAGTAATAGAAGGAAAGACAAATAACAGCATCAGAGAACTATATTGATAGAAAGAGAGAGAAAGAAAAGGCAGTGAATTAACGCAGATAGTGAAAATATGATGTGAAAGAAGCGTGGAAAGATTGATGAATAGTTATATCAATTTGTCGTCGTCTCGAAGAGTCACGTCACTATCTTTGTCTGCTTAATACGCTCACTGGCGCAATAAATAGGAGAATAGAAGTCCATTATGCGATGAGCCGTTGCAGTTATGAGATTTCTAAAAACGTGGCCACTCACTAGTAATAATTGTTCAGTAATGAAATTCAACCTAATTCACGGATGAAACCAAAACGCAGAAGAGCACGACTGTAGCACGGCCCAGGTTTCATCCCTGAATTAGGTTGAATTTCATTACTGCACAACTATCACTAGTGAGAGGCCACGTTTTTAGAAATCTCAAAACTGCAAGGAGTAATCACATAATGGACTTCTTTTCTCATATTTTACATAAGGCATCACTCCACTAATAAACTATATGACTAAGATGAATTTCTTAATTACTGTCCCAAATGACGCCTTGAGTTATGTCAATGTGCCTGCGGATACAGAAGCACTAATTATGAATGCATTGACTAAATATCACCTTTCCCTGCTTTTAGATATTTGATAATTTTGAAAGATTTTTTAAACACCCGCAATGAAATAAAAAAAAAACTCAGATAAACAGAGAGAAAGAAGACATATAATAAATAGAGGGAGAAAAAAAGAAAAACAGGGATGAAGAATGAAAGAGAAATGTGAAGAGAAACAAGGCAGGTTGCCCAGGTCTCCACTTTCTTCAGGCTTGGTACTACAAGGGGGTAACTGGTTTAATTATTTTCCCTCTTGTATTATTTGCAATCAGTAAGGTACGCCATTACTTCTATTTTTACTAGCTTCATTTTAACTTGCCTAAAAGAACTGAACAGCCCTTCCTGTCGAAAGTGACTGAAGTATTTCCCCTCTTGTAGTATTGACAATCACTGGGGTGAACCATTATTTCTATTGTCACCACCTTCATTTGAACTTGCCTAGGAGAAATGGACAGCCCTTCCTGTCAAAAATGGTTTAACTATTTACCTATTGTAGTATTTGCAATCATTAGGGTTATTTGCATTTTTGAACTTTTCTGGAAAAACTGAACAGCCTTTTTTTGTCGAAACTGACTTAATTATTTCCCCTCTTGTAGCATTGGCAATCATTAAGGTGCACCATTATTCCTATTTTTCATAGCTTCCTTTCAACTTACCTAAAAGAACTAGACAGCCCTTCCTGTCCTGTGTTTTCTCTTAAACCTGAGCCATCAGGCCATCCACTGGTTTGTTAACTCGAGCAAACGTTACGCCGAGTTTCGCTTCAAACCGTTCTTCCAGCACCCGCATCAACGCCCGTTTCAACCGGGGCCACGCCATGCGCATCGCTGCTGCTTCTCATTCTATCAGGGTTCCCTTCGGGGAGACGGTCCATATTTTTTTTCTGATAGGCGTCCCCATCTGCCGATGCAGCACACACTTCACTGGCAGAGCCGTTGGCCTGAAATGCTAACTTTGCAAACTAGTTGAAACATGGCCGCAGGTGTTCTGCAGCGACCCTGTGATCACGCATGAGAGGAGCGGACGCCGACCTTTTCGTTGGAATGCAGCCGCATCCAAGCACCACGTGAAGAGATTTCATTTCAGGAGCACACGTGCATGACGTGGCCGTATGACAGTAATAAATACACAAAATTCATGCCGGGCAAGCTGCAGAGCACATTCTGGAACGTGTGGCTTGAGAAAGAAAGACTAGAGGTTAATTAGTACTTCCTATTGTATTTAAAGTGGGTAGGGCTAAAGTCCCTACATAATTTTCCTGTTCTTTCTGAACTACCGACAACCATTGAAGCGCCATCGACGAATCTCATTGTTTAACGCTCGTTTTCGGCGGCCATGTTCTTTCTAACGCTTTGCCAACACCTAGAGGCTTGTTAACGCTCTGCCAGCAACTGGAAAAAAATCTAGGGACCTTAGGTGGGGCCCATCGTCCAAAGCTACACTTGCTATGCGGCTCGTCGGGCCTGGTTCAAGAGAAAACTTGGTGGTATGTATTGTTGTGAAGGCTTGTTCTGCTCCTATTCGTCATCACATTAAATCACTGGACATGTCGAACACAGCCGAGTGCTGGAGTGTCCCCGCTTTTTTTTCGTATAGAATTTGGTGCACGACCCATTCACGCTCGTAAAAGTTCTTGCTAAAATGTCGATGACGAAAAAAAAATATTTTCCCCGCAGTAGAAGCCCTGAGAGCAATAGCAAAGTTTAGGGTTTCACTGAAGGCACCTCAGAAGTCCGATGTGAAGCGCGCTGCCAATGGCGTTTCAGGCGTTGCACTTGAGTGGTGTACAATGTGAGACAATCATTGCTGCTCCTCAATACCCGAGGAAACGATGAGATGAAGTTTTGTTACAATTTCGCTCAGTCTAGCCTCTGCACTGCGGTATATGGTACGTGTGTCCATTGCACAGTGTGTTGGCACATTGCGCGCATGGCAGCATGCGCAAAGCAGTGAGGAATCGAGACAACAAAGGACACAACACGTTCACTAAACACGTTTACCAAAAAAAAATAATCACATGGGAAGAGGTCTTCTGCTCAAGACGCCTTGAGCTTTGAGATTCTCCTGTTTCAGCAATCCTGAACAGCAGCCGTCGCATGATTATCGAGGTTGGAGCTAATCAGCGGGGAATAAAGTGTGGGGTACAAGATGTGGCATTGGGTATCTATATATAGAGAGAGAAAAGTGAGAGAGTTGAACCAGCCTTGCTCTGTTTCATAAACAGGCCGAGCCCTGTCCCTTATGTTTTTTTCTGTTTTTTATATTTTCAGTTCAATACATACATTCAGTAAGTTTACAATGCATTTACAGGGGGAAAGAAAATAGACGCGAACAGCGCGGCACGCTCTTTTGATCAGGCTGTGACCTTGGTGGCAGTAAAAAGAGGCTCTAATGGTACCTCAGAGCACCACGAATGACTCTGGAGGCCTCTTATCAACACGCATGCTACAACCACTTGAAAATAAATGTGGAACTGCAGAGACTGTAGGAAGGGGGCGGCGGGGGGGGGGGCTATGCCGCACGGCTCGCTTTTTTTCCATCCCCCCCTCTGTACATAGCGCAGTGACGTTTCATGTAGAAATTCGCCTTCCAGAGAATAAACACGTAGGCGTTGCAGCGCGTAAACGCGTGTCGTGTAGAATGGGCACCACGCCCTCTCCCTACGGAGAGAGAGAGTGCGCAGCTTCGTGTACCCGCGTGCCCTTACCCTCCATAGAGAGGGGTCGCGGCACCGAGTCTACACACCATGCGCTGACGCGCAGCAGCGCCTACAAGTGGTCAGGCACTAAGTCCGCAGTGAATCAGGGGTTACCGTCGGTGGCTACCTTGCGCCAAATAGGCTACTTCAGGGCCCCATCCGGCCACGAAAAGTTGGCGTCATGGCTACTATGTGACTACATTGTGAAACTTTGAAGCGTTCATTATCCAGTTTGCTTATTATTTACAGACAAAAGAACAACCCAGCCAAGCGACCACCCACTGTTTTCAACCTCTTCTGTAGCGTCAGCTGATGCAGGCGGATGTCCTCTCCCCAGCAGCAAACTGGTGCGCATCGATGCACTCCCACACAACGCACGGCACGCCTCAAAAAACGGAGGGATGAAGTAGCCCACTTGTTGGCCAACGCGAGGCTACCACGCTGCTGGCGCTTCCCGCTATCTGTGCAGACGTCAATTTTTAGTGCTGATAGTGCAGGGCGACTTTTCGTGCGAACTTGGCAGAAAACAAAGATCCGCACAAAAATGAAGCAGACCTGTTATTATGGTGGATCTAGTCGTCAAATTTTCTCTGCGGCATCAAGGAAAAACTGCTTCAGCATTTAATGATCCCACAGATTTGTTGGCCGGAATGACAAAAAAATTACCCCGTCCCTGGAAAGAACTCTATCCTGTATAACTCCCTTAAAATGAATCAGTTTCCTTTTATTCGGTATAACTCTATACACCCGCACTAATCTTGCACTACTTAATCTGATATAGCTGCGGCACTATACTAGGTGCACAATATGGTTTACGCAATTCAATGTCAGAAAATGCAAAGTTATTCGTGCGGCCCCGAAGCAATAACAGTCAGGGTCTTACTCATTTGCCTGGGATGTCACGAATCCCAAAGCTATGTTTTTCTCTTCTCAGTCGATGTATTCATCCTCCCTTCCCCTTTACGAAACTTTTATCACTCCAAGATTGAAGGCATCGCAAGCTTCTGGCACCTCACTCAGTTTTCATGGCATCCATGATCGGCTCTCCTCTACACTTTGATCTTGGCCAAAAGGCCCAGAAGCGATTAGGCTCACCTCTGACAAAGCAATGATATGATGTGTGACGTCAACATGCCACGTCACGTTATGTGGCGTCATGATGAAGTCACAAATTTGGACAATTTATGACGTCATAGCGACGGCACATGATGGCACATTCACGTATGCGGCACTTGCGAAGCCGCGACGCGGAACGCCAACGACCAATTTTCGCGTTAGATGTGTAATGTGAGGCTTTAGCCTTTATAGGGAATCTTCGAATAGGGGCCACAAAAGTTTGGAGCTTGATAGCCTTTGCGTATGCACGCTTTGAGTCAAGCAGGAGCAAAGAACTTTCGAATAGGGTCAGCGGCGCTTTGGACCCAATTTCCTGGCCGAGAGCTGTCACTTAATTCAATGGGTGCCGTTATGTTTCTATGACGCAAACCTTTTGAGGCAGGCTTTGGGGCTTCCGCTAAATTCGTGAAATCCCGTCCCCAACACAAAACCCGAACCCTGTTTGGGTCTAGCGCATAAGCAGGGGCCTCGACGCTATTTCTTTGGGGCTGCGAAACGATTGGGGCCTTTATTCAATTGATTGATTGATTGATTGATTGATATGTGGGGTTTAACGTCCCAAAACCACCATATGATTTTAAGAGACGCCGTAGTGGAGGGCTCCGGAAGTTTCGACCACCTGAGGGTTTTTAACGTGCACCCAAATCTGAGCACACGGGCCTACAACATTTCCGCCTACATCGGAAAGGCAGCCACCACAGCCGGGATTCGATCCCGTGACCTGCGGGTCAGCAGCCGAGTATAGCCACTAGACCACCACGGCGGGGCGGCCTGTATTCGAAAACTGCCTGATATTTATATGTTCATATATAAATGTATTATAGAGAGGAAGAATGTAATATTCTAATTACGATTGGACTGCTTACATGACAGCCAGGAAACCCAGCCTTTCCCAACCGTTTCCAACGGCGAATGAAAACTTTTGCCGCTTGAACTTATTTCATGAAATATACCGCCGTATAGCGTCCATCACAACACATTTTTTTGTCACCACACTATTCGTCCCATCGCTTCAGTTATCGCTATGAAACAGGTATTACATTTTGTAAAAACTGAAGCTTTTCTACCACATGCAATGAACGAGCGGAATCACCTTGTTTCCCAATGTGGCTGTGATAATCACCGTTTTCGTTATGCAGTAACTAGCAATGCCCTAGTACAAGTCTGTTGGAAGTGTGTTCATTGTTATGTTTTTTCTACTCACAGTATTCTGTTACCTTTTTGTTAATGTTTTAACCAGTTTACTCTGCATTGCTTTTGTTTTGCAGCAAATAAAAATAATTTTTTTAACTCGCCTATGATGGTTTGACGTTTATGCAAGAGGGAAGAAAACAGGTGGTTATTGTAGGTTTTGTAAAGATTGTGTAGTAACAAAAACTGATCCAAATACCACTTTTGTTTTATATTTGATTAAAGTACGACGATAAAGTTAAATGGCATGGCTGCATGGGCAATTTCTTGCCTAAATTCTGGCTCATTTTCAAATCAACCAGTGATCGGAAATTGAGCCCGGTCTCCAGAAGCACGACACTGCTATCGCGTTATGCTTTCCTGGCGTCCTTTCAGATATTTCTGCAAGTGCTGCAGGAAGGGGTGTGGGCACGTGGCGGAGAGTTATAAAATGATGAACAGTGAAATTAATAATGAAAAAAAAACAAGAAAGAATGCTCGTTTTACCTCTTTGGTTGAATACGTGTTTAGTCTAATGGTTATGGCACTCGACTTGCGAGTCGAAAGCCCTGGGTTCGAATCGTGGCCACAGCGGCCGCGTTTCCATGGAGGTTAGCTGCTTTATGGAGGAGCGTGTACATCAATTTAGGTGCACGTTAAAGTACACCAGATAGTAGAAATTTTCGTAGGCTTCAAGAATAGAGTGCCTCACATTGTGATGGTTTTGAGATTGGAAACTCCAACAATTGCTATTAAAAATATCATAATGGAGCCCAAGAAACGCAGATGCTTTTTTTTTCATCACAGAAAGAATTACTCTGGTGTAAATTTAGTGTAACGGGTAAAACCATCAAAAGGATTCTGCCATCATTTTTCACGTTGCGAACGCTGCACCATATCACAAATTTCATCGCAATCTGTCTTTCATGCGATGCTGAAACAAAAGTTTTTTTAGCACACGAACTACAGATTATTCGATCAGTTGAGTTAAGTAAGTTATGTGGTCATATCACGATATAAACGACAAACATTCCTTGAATAACACTCCACGAAAACATCTTTTACAGTCCCTATGATTAGGCTTATACGTTCAGAAGCTAGAACGACGGGGATACCCCTGGTAACTGGATTCTTCTTTTAATTAGAAAAGCTTGCAAGACGCTTAAGCTGCGCATTCAAGAGTATACAAGGCGATAGCGTGGTCGGGCCCCGTTCACATCGCTTTCTCTTTTGCTTGCCATGCTTCCCATCTTGGTGGACGTATAAACTGTTTTTTTTAGCAAAGGAACACCTGAGCATGTGACATTTGTTGTTGTGAACTCTCGTAGCGCGCCTACTACCAGACCAATTGCGAAGTGCCTACTGTAGTAGCGAAATACCCCGTAAACGCACTTGTTTAAGGCAATGCATCCGCCGACGTAGCTACACACTTCGTCGATGTAGTGGCTGCTGCTGGTGATGGTGATGATTAATTATGAATGAGCCCTTTATAATGGGTGGGCAAGCTTTAAAGAATGCACTCGTTACACAATTCACATGGTGCGACGCCCGATGATATTCTACGCTTTTGCCACGCAGTATTCTTACGTCTGTTATGTTAGCGTGACCAATCGACCGACTTGGTAATATGTATGGTGTCTTTTATCGAAGCATTTTTGAGCACTGCTGTGGCTTAAAAATGGAACATTTGACTGCCGCGCAGAATACCTGCACTGGATTTGGCGTCTGAACCCAATTTTTAGTGTTTGCATCCATCGGGATTTTTTTCTCGCTCACCGACATCCCCACCAATGCCGACACTACCTGTTCTGAGACCCGGGGGATTTAACTCTATCGTAATAAAACGTGCACTATATAGCCTGCCTGTTCATGCAGCCAAATATGAGGCGAAAATATGCTTTTCTATCGTAAACGCTCTTGACGTATGACTGGCGATTTTCATTCTTTTGATATCTATGTTTGGCATTGGTGAGCGATTTCTTGTAAGTTTAGGTGAAGCCATTTGTAAATACGGGCCAAGGAATACCTCAAGACCAAGCTATGCCATGTTGCGCATCAAGCGCGTATGCCATTCCCGCACTTTTAGTTTTCGACTTTGTAGACTTATCACAAATGTAACCTTTTTTGTATTTTGACGGTATGCAGCTGTTGAATCTGCGAGAACCGTATAGTATCAGACTGTTCGTCTGAGTGCTGTTATAGGCTCGAAGAGAGCAAAGACACGTCAACACGTTGCAGCCAAAATTGTCTATCTTGTTGAAAATGTAAAAAGATATGGCCAAGCTGCAAATATTTCGGGAATACAGAAGCTGCCAGCGAGGAGCACTATCCGTGTTGTGAGCCGCAGTGATGATGTACCTCTTGTGTGATAGCATTAACGGGGACTTGACCACATCTCTTCGGACGCCTCACAAATGCCCGGGCGCTCTCAATACACAGGCGTGAGCACGTTCTTCATTGGTCAATATGATGGTGGAGTAAGGTACCCTTAGGGCCTACAATATTGGCTTCTGTGCGCCTGCCCACTTGGTCTGCGCTCTTTGTGGGGCAAGGACAAACGCAGGCATGCAGCTCTGAAAAGCCTTTGAAGCAACAGGAGGGGCGCTTTCACTTACGCTTTACATGTGTTAGGTTTTTTTTTTTCTTTCGCCTACGCACTTCCATCGCTTGCAGCTGTCGTGGATCATTGTGCGAGTTGAAGGCAATTTACGCTAGTGGCGGTCGCACACGCATGGCCTAAAGATGGTTTGCAGAGGCTTTTTTTTTTAAATCGCACTGTGCGATGCAGGATGCACACATTCCGAAAAATGCGCATATGCCACCTCTCGAGAGGGCCTGCAACTAACAAAAAACCAACGTGAAGCTCAGCTCTGTGGCGACTATGTGTGTTGGGCACAGGGGCCAACTTGATTTTTTTTAACGTTTGCGGTGGTGCTGCGTTTAGTCCACAACAAAGTTTGGTCGGCGCTGCCCAGTATCAAAGCTGCCACCAATACGTGCCCTTGTTGAATCCCATAACCACTGCAATACAGCGGCCTGTAGTCAGAATGTGTATCTACGGTGAGTCAGTATGGATATAGGTCAACCGGTCGTCATTTATTCACAATAACAAGAAAGTAATTCTTGATCGCACTTATCGCTCAGCGACCTCTTCACTTGACGATCTATGGCTTGGTCTTGACGACGTACCGTAAAATCTGTGTTTTGAAAACAAGATTGCACTGATAGTTGGTGATATTACTATTAACTCACTAAATACTGACACCACTGAATTCTCTCTTTTACACTGACTGCTTCACTGGATTTAGTTCCGAATATCTCATAGAGTCTCCAAGTAGATTAGGATCAAATGAAAACTGTAAGTTCACTTCTCACGTATTTTCAAGCATGTCTCCACCGCCTTGTTCCAAAGTTGTTAATACTGACATAACCGATAATTTCCCAAGTTTTCTAACGTTTCTTACTAATATGCACGACGACAATAGTAACTACTACACTTCGATTTTTCATGCGGATACCTAAGTTGAATAGATAAGTAAAACTGACTGGTCGCCAAAGATTTCTATGCTTGATCCTGAGGCAGCACTAAATAAACTTCGCTCTTGTTTTGGATGGCTTTCTCGAATAGCCCAGGTATTGTAAAATGTAGAAAAATTAAGTGTACCCGCACAAACCATGGATGGCGGATGTTCTAAAAAGTTTAAGGTCCAAAGAAATCATGTACAAAAAAAAAACTATATGTCAGCTCTTTAACACTACTTTGCCTGCCACGCCGCGGTGGTCTAGTGGCTAAGGTACTCGGCTGCAGACCCGCCGGTCGCGGGTTCGAATCCCAGCTGCGGCGGCTGCATTTCCGCTGGAGGCGGAAATGTTGTAGGCCCATGTGCTCAGATTTGGGTGCACGTTAAAGAACCCCAGGTGGTCGAAATTTCCGGAGCCCTCTACTACGGCGTCTCTCATAATCATATGGTAGTTTTGGGACGTTAAACCCCACATATCAATCAATCAATCAATCAATCAATCAATCAATCAATCAAACACTACTTTGCCTGATCAATATAACAATTAGTGCAAATTATTCAACGCTTTCTTTAAACAGGTGAAAAAAGGTAATTCGAAAGTATATCTTTACGTAATAAAGATACCCCCCTCCAAAAAAAAGTGACAGCAATTAAACTATTTATGAGGTTATGAGGTCGTCTGGTGACACCCTCATAACCAAAGCAAATTATAATAGTTGAAGTATTTCGGAGCTCAATGTAATTCGTAATGCTTTCTCTGACTACTCTTTTTTCGTTTGTTCTAATGAGAACACACATGCGGTGTTGCGTCGCGATTTGCGCCGCACGACACGTCTTTTTTTTTGTTACCCGTCACACCAAATGTAGTATTTTTCATAATTACTATAGTCATAAAAATTCATGCCCTTGCTGAAATAATATCTATGAGACATGTAAAAGAAGTTACGCATTTTATCTGAGACACAACTTGTAATGTTATTTACCTGGTGTTTAAACACGGTTCATTCCCATCTTTCTTGAAAAACGCCAAAATCATTCCTGTTAAAAAAAGAAAAGTTAGGTGACAAAGTGATAGTAATTATCGACCAACTACATCTCTTTCCTGCTTTAGTAAACTCATTAAGAAGTTATTTGCTCAGCGTCTTAAAAGCTAAATGAATTTACAATTGCTAAAAAATTACCATTTTGGATTCCACCTTGGAAGTTCCACTAGTCCTGCTGTGCTGCCTCTAACTGGCTGCATTGAAAATACATCAATACAGGAAATTTACTTTGATATTTTTTAGGCTTCACTAAAGTTTTTGGCACGATTAGCTATCAAGTTGTATGATGCTACAGCACTACTTTTTTTTTGAAAGCAACAAAACTGAACTCAATTGAAATGTGTGCGGACGTCCATGGCGAACAACTAACCGACGTAGATGTGTGCATAAATGTACGATAAGGTGGTAAAGACAGGACGATGTGCTTAACGCCACATTTTGATTGGCATATTGAAGTTCAATAGCACGAAAGTAATAGTATATAGACCTCGAAAACTCAGCGCTACCCATACCAGTTCATCGGTAGATCTACAAATATATGCAAGGCTAGAGCATGACACACGTGAAACGAAAGGGACGCTTGACCTTCTCTGGTTCAAGTTACTTTTCTTTAATATTTAGGCACACGTTATACCACCTATGAGTGGTAACATGGGTACTATAACATGGGTGTGCAAACATGTAGATTTGTATTGTTTTGTCGGCACAAAAAAAAAAAAAACTGGCATGTGTACTATCTGTTTTACCCAGCCTAATTGAACTCGTCTTTATTATTCACTGCAATGAAATCAATGCAACGTTCTTTAGCCACGTGCACTGTCATGCACGTTTTAAAGATACTTATTTAGGCTAGCACATCTGCTGGTTTTCATAGTGGATACAGCGTAAGTATTTACACTTCTCGTGGGGCTTCATGGCGTGAGGAGAAGCCTAGGCGGCACAGTGGAGTCAACACTTGATGCACGGACGTATTTCTAGATGTGGTAGCGACGTTTTATGCCATCAACCTCTCACTTGAATGATAGCTTCAACAAACTGACTGTCTCCAAAAAACAGATAAAGTTAATGATGCTTGCTTTTCCAACATCAATTGCGAAGTTCTCACAGAACATATAAATGAACTCTATACAGAGCAGGCACGTATCCAGAAATTTCTTCGGAGGGAAGGGGGGGGGCACCCCCTTAAAATGGCCATTTTCGCTCTCTATGCTATGGCGAAAAAAATTTCGGGAGGGGAAGGGGCAGATGCTCGGCGTGCCACCCCCTGACTACGTCCCTGATGCAGAGCGGCCATAACAATGCTCCCCTGCATTCTAACAGGTTCTGATGTTGCTTGTGACGCAGGCGACTCGCGCAGCAAGTGTTGTCGCAGGTCGTGTATGAGGAAAAAAAAAAGAGAACTACCCTACGGTTTAATAGTGAACATTGACATCGTATTCCAGGAAATCCTCAGCAATTTAGACAGCCGAGTTGAGTCAGGTGAAGCCAGGTGCAGACTACACGAGAACACTGCGGTCAAAAGGCCCCTTAACTTGCCTTAAAGCCAGAAATTGCACTGGTTACAGAGAGAAATGACGAATTACAACTATTTCATGCAAAACCGCAATTTCCTATTAAACTGAGCTTTTCTTTATAGAAAATGTGTATGGTCATATAATAAGTACGTTTCAAAGCATCTGAATAGCATCATGCTAGTGTGTTTCCACGCAACAAAACGCGTGTAAGCTTGTATGTATGTATACATTTGTGCATTTGTATGACAGAATATTTAGTTAGAATACAAAACAATATTATTATAACGAATTACTGCCCAAAAAGTAGTTTAAGAATCAAAAGAAAATGCAATGAATTATTTCGACTTTCCCCTAACAATTATTATTACCATTGCCCAAATACGCTCCGCAAGTTGAATGTGCTGGCCTGGCTGTTTCATCGCGTCCTTAAATTCATTCAAATATTAGCTATAGCTCCATTAATCATTGTTTCTCCAAATTTTTACCGGTCATCATCCCTCGAGTGTGAACACATCAGCAGCAACACCGAAAAGTAGTTCAGTGTCGGATAGGCTTCAGCGTGATTTAGACGTAGACTAAGGAGACACACAAAACACAGACGAGTGCTGCTCCGTGTGTCTCCTATGGTCTTCGTCTAAATTGCGCTGAAGCCTATCCTAGTATGTAGCAACTCACCCAAGTCAAAGTGCTATTATATTAATTCAGGTTAGTGTGTATAGGGAAAAGTGATCATTTAAGGTACGAATCGCTTGCCCACAAAAGCGCTGCCATGCTGCCGGGGTGGCTGTTCCCATGGGTTCTTTATTAAGTACAGCCCTTTACAGTTGCTAAGACTTCTACTCCATCGAAAGAGGTGCTCTCTGTAGGGCAAATGGAGAGGTGAAGTAGCCATCTATGTCGAACCATAGCCCAGTGGTTCAATTAGGCGGTCGTTAGTTGTTCGACTTATTGGAGTGTTATGGTTCGAAGAAAATGCACAGCGCCCAAGTTTACATGTACAAACAGGCGCAACTACCAGGCTGCTCACAGTACGCTTTCGGGTGCTCTACTGCTATTTCCACCATTTGTGAGTGCTCAAAGCTACATTGCGTGTCACACTTTGTCATCAATAAAGTGCAACGAATTACATGTAATCAATTACTTTTACATGGTATAATGAGCTTACGTGGCATTATGAACGGGGAATGCATACTGCTTTCGAAACGTCAGGTAATCCTTCTGACTTGGCTAGTGACCGTGACTTTCGCTTGCAACATACCACATAACCATATGAGCTTTGGTCAAATTATAGACTACATATGTGATCATTGAAAACGGGCTTGAAGAACACTAAACACTCTGAGTGAACAAATGATCGACTATATACAAAGGTGCCAGAAAATGTAACAAATTACACATAATTCATTATGTGCAAGTCCTGCTAGAGCTGCGCTCTTTGCGAGGTTCTTTCATTAGTAACATGTGTATTCAAGTTTCAACTGGGACTAACCTTGTGCGTATGTCTATCATCACGAGGCTCGAATTGCTTGCCGAAGATGGTACGTTGTTTGGCCTACTTCCACGTGTATAATCCAGGGAGCTTTATCTTAACGGCAGTGTGCAACTTTTATGACGTTTCCCACGGAAGATAATGCGTACGTGAGGAATTCTTACGGAGGATTTGCTATACACTCGCAAAACAAAGAGGGGATGAGAGTAATACGTCGTAATCGAAGCTTCGTGCGAGATCTATTCAAGAAATGTGCCGATTTTTTTTTCGACGTTTTATGCGTGAGTGGCACACGCATAGTAAGTGCTCTCGTTGGTTCATTTTAGGCTAGGAAAACATGTTCGTTGAATTGCTGGCTGCCTAATTAACAAGTGCTAACAGCCACTTTAAATTTTCGGCTATAGCATAAAAGGGACTAGCTGCTACTAATGATGATGTGCTTGTTGTTTGTATTGTTTACGAGTGCACCATTGCGGCCGTTTGGGCATGTTGGCGATTAGTTATTCAGAGAGCCAAACGAAAAAGAAAACAAGGACGAAAAAAGGCACACATATGCAGCACCTGTGAGTCTATTATGCACGTGCTTTTTTTTTCGTCCATATTTTTCATGCGCTTTCAGATCTCTTCAAAAGTGTGAGACAGCCTCGTTGCTCTCATCGAAAAAACAACTTCTAAGAAACGAATGTGACCTGCTTCAATTCGATAGCTTTTTTTCAGACAGGACGCTTCTGTGCAAGCCTGTATAGTTTATAGCACTCGTTTGTTGCACAAGCCCACACACGAAACGTATGCAGTTTTCTCAAAAAGACAGCTTCCCAAATGAATAAATTTTGGTTTTGCTATGGAATCTCATGTTGAGGTTGATACTTTCCCGATGACGTCCCGGAAGGTTTATTAAAAACAAAAACAAAACTGGTATGTGTTTGTCTGGTATACAAAAAGATGGATGATTTGCTTTCTTTTTTATTAATCTTCTTACAACTTGGGGGCTTCGCAGTACTAATATGTCATTTTTACTGACCCTAAGCCAACGAGTTGTCGATTGTATATGAATAGTTCATTTTTTAGAAACCCCTATTATACTTTAAGAAGAAAAAAAGAGTTTTTATCTACTGCGATACGGTCGCAGCTAATGCAACAGTTTGCCTCTCCAACAATTTGTCACTGCAGCTGAGTGTTATTGCTACCGAAACAACCCAAACACGCACTGCAGTTCAGATGCGGATGGTCTTGTATAGCCGGTAATTCAAGCACAACTGTTGAATGTGTTCCTCGTAAACATATAACGCCATTCTGACTGGCGCATTCTGATTCAAACATTTAATTAGGGCCAGTTTCAGCTACTGAGAAAAAAAGTCTACAAATATCCCAAAGGTACATTTTACATTGTGCTTTCGCTCACGCACATAGCAAGTCAAACTTTGTCTGGAGGTTTTGTTGCAGTTGTTATTTGATCAACTTGCGGTTGATACCTATTACGGACATAGCCATGAAATGTGGGGATTATTTCTCAATGTTTTGAGGAGTTATATTTTCTGGACTGCTGTAGAATAAGCGCCACTGATGTGAAAAAAAAATATGTGTTTAATCACAACAATATTGAAATTCTATTTTTTTCAGCAAGTACTGTTTTGGGCTCTTTATGCAATTCCTAGCCACGGAGTAAACATGCATTACATCTATTGCTAAAGCAGGAATCCTAAACGAAAGAACTGGTCCGGTCGATTCCAGGACAGCAGTTTAAGGAGGTGCTTTCATAATCAATTTAATCGAGCCGATGATAGAAGTAATGGGTCGTCTCCTGCTTACTGCAAGAAGATCAGAGGGAGGAGGCTACCATGTCTTAGCGGTGCAAAAAATCAAAAGGAAAATTCGGCAGATCCCACGTACCTTGGGAATTCGTGTTGTGCGAAGCATGCGGATGGAATGTGACTGTGCTGTAATTTTTTTATTGTGCGAAAAGTTACAAAGTGACGCTAAATATACGTTAAATGTACTACATACACGCTCTAAACAGCCGCATATGTTATATATGAGCAGTTGTTTATGATTGCGTAACGATGTCAACATCAACAAGCATATTGATTCATTTGTAGTGTTTACTGTCTCAAAACCAACATGTGCTTATGAGAGACGTCGTAATGGAAGGCTCCGGAAATTTCGACTGCCCGGAGTTCTTTAACTTGCACCCAAATTTGAGCACACGGGCCTACAGCATTCCTGCCTCCATTGAAAATGCAGCCGCCGCAGTTGGGATTCGATCCCGCGACCTGTGGGTCAGCAGCCGAGTACCTCAGCCACAAGACCACCGCAGCGGGGCAGCAACAAGAATATTCTAAACACCAGAAGCTGTAAGCTAATATGAAGCGCTGGTACTCGCGAAAATTGTAGCCCTGGACCCCTGGACACTGCTACATTAATCCAACTTCAAGAGATAGCGCTTACCTTCAATTTAAGTTAACCCGACGTGACGGCTGTATCATATAAGTACACATGTAATGCTTATAAAATCGTATAGCCAGCACTGCAACCACAATTGACGTTTGACGAACGATACGGTCTATTTGAAAAGTAGATCCGAGAACTCGCGTGGCTCCTTGGTATAGTACCTGATTGCCCCGCACGGTGCTTGGGTTCCATTGCTGCTCAGGCCCTGGCATTCATTCTTTGCATTTGTCGGGTCAATGCTGACGATGTATGTTTTATATTAATGCTCACGCTTCAAAATTACTTGTGTCTGTTCTCGCCGTTCCAGGGTAGATATAAGCCGTCAATCACCTGTTGCCCATACCCACATAACAGTGGCACATACCCGCGGACGTGTATGTGCCACACGTCTGGCGGAAATGGTTTGACAACGCACGCGACAGTATTGTGACATTATTCATGTCATAACCAGCGAGTCATATTTGTTAAACCATCTTCAATACTAATTTTCATACTGATTTTGTTTACGCGAAGTTAAGAGGGTGACCACGAGAGCACCCAGTTGTACGTAGACAGACAGACAGACAGACAGACAGACAGACAGACAGACAGACAGACAGACAGACAGACAGACAGACAGACAGACAGACAGACAGACAGACAGACAGACAGACAGATAGATAGATAGATAGATAGATGGATAGATAGATAGATAGATAGATAGATAGATAGATAGATAGATAGATAGATAGATAGATAGACACACAGCCAGACAGACAGACAGACACTTAATGTGCCTGCAGCACGCAAAGGAATGCATCGCCTGTAAACGAAAATCGGGACACAACTGTTCCCAACACCTTTTCGGTCGGCATCCACTTAAAATATACCAACTTGTAATAAAAACCTGACAACCAGATAACGGGACAACACATGAAACAGGCTACTTTTTTGGTTACGAGGTAATAGTGGAGCATGTCCGTTAGAAAACAGGATCATTTTTTTCATACAGGTTAATTTTTGCAATCATTTTTATTAAAAACTAGACTTTAAATCTAGATTACACTAATTTTGTGGGGAGTTTCTTTTTTTAGCGTAGAATAAACAACGTTCCAGTCAAAGTTAGCACAGTGACGCCATCTGAATTAGACTTCTGAACCAGCTTCAGAACCTGATTCTGACTTCTAAATCTTATCACACCGGCAGTGTAGGAGCTTTTGCTGTGGCTGCCACATAAATCAGAAAGCCCGCCAGCATGCAGAGATTCGGTGATTTGCTGTCAAATCATCTGTCGGATCAATGACGCCAAATAGTCTGAAAGCTTTCCAGTCATCGGCGACACCGAGGCTTACCGCGCAACTTCCTCGCCCACGAAATACTCCATCTGCGACAAGAGTGAAGCCTGGTCGCCAATGAACAATCCCGCTAGGAAGTCATTCCTAGTAAGTTTGAGCGAAAAAAAAAACAAACATAGTTCATCCATTCATCATAGCAATTGGTGTAACACGAAAGTAAAATACAGTGCACTATACGATGACTTCATACACAGAAGGGTACGAATCGTCACCGTAACCAGAGCTAAGCCACACGTTGGATATACATACAAAATTTCATTTCAACGAAGCTATAGCAAAATCACTCTGGCGCACATGAATCCGCTCTTTTCTATGAAAAAAGGTTTAGCAAGATTGCACTGACATTGTTATACGTAATTTTGTAACGCCTGCAATCACCAAACAAAGGTTTCGAGCTACAGTTCATGTTCTTGTCGGTAAGATGACTGCTTAACCAATCATGCTAGGTAGTAGGCATGCTTCACGGAGTCGTTCTGCTGTATATCGACTAGTGTGGTCGTTGTAGGAACGCGCAATTATGATGAACTCTATATGAATTGTTGCGCTTATTTGTTTTTCCAACGTGGCTTATAGCCTCCACCATTGATCTTTTGCAGAGGCTAATCAGCTTGTTAGGAACATTAAAACCTATTTTTATTACGACTTTTTCTGTCATTTGAATCTAAGGGATGGAAACAATTTTCGTCTGTTGATATGTTTCTTTTTTTAGCCTTTTAGAGCTTTGATGAGCGAAAAATGCGAGAAATCAACGGATAACATTGACTTTGTTTCTGTAGAGACATTGAAAACCGGCAATGAGTAAGTGGCTTGCAAAATAGAGGAAAAAAGTGTCCCATAGAGAAGATTTTATGATGCCACGTTTCCACCAACTTTGGGTGTGCTGAAATGCAAGAGCGCCCACAGCAAAGATGCATCCGCTTCGGGGGGGGGGGGGGGGTCATCCAGCACAGGACAGATTTTCCTCACCATAAAATGACTGGCAAGCTGACTGACACAGTCCTGTACTAGTGTGTAACGCACAAGGTTGGCTGGTAATCCTGTACGGTCATTGTGTTGATGAAGCTGCGTAGCTTGCGGTTATAATCTGCATAGGAAAATATCTAAAGCACCGAGGGGGGGGGATGGGGCGTGAGGCAGCTTTCCCTCCCTTTACATCCTCCTCCGGGCGCCCATGCTGAAGTGTAAGGAGGTATATATTTCCAAGAACAGCGCTCTACGGCCTTGCATATGCAACACTGTCAAAATCCTTTGTACGTATAAATATCTTAATCTATTGTCATTGAACTCTTCGATTGCAAAGTTGGCTGCTTCGTTTAGGAGTGAAACTGCAGCCAAAAATATAACCAATCAGCTGATCGTAGTTTTTTTCGTTATGATTTGGTCTAATAAGTACTCGTCCACGCATAGAAACACCATCGCAGTGTTCTACACTAACGCGCACTAGTACTAGGACCTGTCGGGCTAAGCTAGGCCTGCCTCTCATTGATAAAGCTAGTGTAGGAGCGGTGCGAAGAAGTTGCTCGTCAGCGATAGTCTTTACTATCAGACCAACTTGATCGACAGGGTACGCAAGGCGGCAACTACCTGTGACTCCATGGACTGAGGGCAGCCAGGCATTGCCAGATGGGACTTGCGGACGAAGCTGGCCACGCACCAGAAAATCCTTCCCGCGAGTAAATGTTCTTTTTCCTTTTCTTGCTTTGCTTGAGGATTAGTCACGAGGTGCCTATCGTATCGTCAACGGCCGTGCTTGTCTAACTTGTGCCTTTATTCATCCTCGTCGGTATCTGTCTGCGCAGTTTTCTTGGCTATGTTGTACGAACGAGCCCAAGTGGAATATGGGGAAATTAGAGATTGGTCCAGGTGGATGACCAATATAAGGGAAGCTCCGTGATAGGGAGGAATACGACCGTTTTTCACGCCATTGGTCCTGAGAAAATCAGCAAACTCAGCTGAGGTGAACTGGGGCCCGTTGTCACTGACCAGGACGTCTGGCAAGCCGTACGTAAGTGGCAAGGGCACCACGAAGTTTCTCAAGGATTTTTAGGGCTGACATTGATGACATGGGCCTCACTTCTACCATTTTGAGAATGAGTCGAACAGTATAAGAAACACGTTCGTCCCCTTTTGAGCAAAATTTATGTGCACGTGGGACCAACACTGCATAGGGTAGTACCACGGTTTAAATGGAATAGGCCGTGCAGTTGGCTGTACTGTTTGACAAATTTTGTATCTCTGCACGTATTCTTCAATTTACAAATCGATTCCTGGCCACCAGACAAAGCCGCTGAAATTTCATGCGGCTTGCACCTGGGTGTTCCTCATGTTGTACGTTTAGTACGTGCTCTCTCAGTTGTTCCGAAATTACAACTCTTGGCCCCCATGTCACACACCCCTGCTCAAGTGATAGCTCATAGCGGCAAACAGTGCCATTTCAATGCGTCTGCGTGCTGCCTGGGCAACTTGTTTAGCGTGAACTGAGCCACTTATTTTTTATTTATTTATTTATTTATTTATCTATTTATTTATTTATATGTGAGGTTTAACGTCCCAAAACTACCACATGATTATGAGAGATGCCGTAGTGGAGGGCTCCAGAAATTTCGACACCAATTCACCTAGACTGGACAAAAGAACGACAGAAACTGATACGCAAGAAGCCAATCAATGAGCTAGCACTGAGAGGGAAAGTACAGGAATTCAGAGTCTCGCTTCAGAACAGGTACTCGGCTCTTATTGAGTGAACCAACCTTATCGTAGGTGCAATGAATGATAATTTGACGAGTATCATTACGGAGTGTGCAGTGGAAGTTGGAGACACGGCACTTAGACAGGTCACTGACAAGCTTTCCCAGGAAACGAAGAATCTCATTAAAAAGCGTCAAAGCATGAAAGTGGCAAATACAACAGACAAAATAGAACTGGCAGAGCTTTCGAAGTTGATTAATAAGCGTGAGGTATACGATGTAAGAAGGTATAATATGGAGAGAATTGAACATGCTCTGAAAAACGGAGGAAGCGTCAAAGCAGTGAAGAGGAAACTTGGGATAGGCAAAAATCGGATGTATGCACTAAGGGACAAAGAAAGAAAAATAACTACCAATATGGATAGGATAGTTGAAATAGCGGAGAAGTTTTACACAGATCTGTATAGTATCCGGGACAACGACGACCTTAATACTATAAGAACTACTAGTAACCCAGATGACACCCCACTAGTAATGATAGAAGTAGTCAGAAAAGCTTTGGAGAGCATGCAAAGAGGCAAAGCTGCTGGTAAGAATTACAGGCCGATCAGCTTGCTCTCCGTAGTATACAAGCTTTTTACGAAAGTAATTGCTAACAGAATTAAGAAAACATTAGAATTAAATCAACCAAAGGAACAAGCACGATTTCCAACGGGCTACTATACAATCGACCACATTCATACTACCAATCGCGTAATAGAGAAACGCTCAGAATACAGCCAACCACTATAAATAGCCTTGATTGATTACGAGAAGGCGTTTGATTCCGTAGAAATATCAGCCGTCATGCAAACACTACAGAATCAGGGCGTCGATGAAGCATATATAAACATCCTGGAAGAAATCTAGAGAGGACCAACTGCTACCATAGTGCTTCATAAAGAAAGCAACAGAATACCAATCAAGAAGGATGTAAGGCAGGGGGATACAATCTCCCCAATGCTATTTACCGCGTGCTTACAGGAGGTTTTCAGAGGCCTAGAATGGGAACAGTTAGGGGTAAGAGTTAATGGAGAATACCTTAGTGACCTGCGCTTCGCCGATGACATTGCATTGCTGAGTAACTCAGGGGACGAATTGCAACTCATGATTAAGGATTTAAACAAGGAGAGCAGAAAGGTGGGTCTTAAAATGAATCTGCAGAAAAGGAAAGTAATGTACAACAACCTCGGAAAGGAGCAGCGCTTCGAGATAGGTAATAGTGCACTTCAAGTTGTAAAAGACTATATGTCTACTTAGGGCAGGTAATAACCGCGGAGCCGAACCACGAAATCGAAGCAACTAGAAGAATAAGAATGGGGTGGAGCACATTTGGCAAGCACTCTCAAATTATGACAGGTAGATTGCCATTATCCCTCAAGAGAAAGAACAGCTGTATCTTGCCGGTACTACGGAGCAGAAACCTGGAGACTTACAATGATGGTCCAGCTTTAATTGAGGACGACGCAGTGAGAAACGGAAAAAAAATGGTAAGTGTAACCTTAAGAGACAAGAAGAGAGCAGAGTGGATTAGGGAACAATCGGGAGTTAAGGATATAGTTGAAATCAAGAAGAGGAAATGGACATGGGCCGGGCATGTAGTGCGTAGACCGGATAACCGCTGGTCATTAAGGGTAGCTAACTGGATTCCCAGAGAAGGCAAGCGGGTTAGGGGGATTGATTTATTGATTGATATGCCGGGTTTAATGTCCCAAAACCACCATATGATTATGAGAGACGCCGTAGTGGAGGGCTCCAGAAATTTGGACCACCTGGGGTTCTTCTAATGTGCACCCAAATCTGAGCACACGGGCCTACAACATTTACGCCTCCATCGGAAATGCAGCGGCCGCAGCCGGGAGACAGAAGGTTAGGTGGGCAGATGAGATTAAGAAGTTTGCGGGTATAAATTGGCAGCAGCAAGCACAGGACCGAGTTAACTGACGCAACATGATAGAGGCCTTAGTACTGCAGTGGACGTAGTCAGGCTAATAATATTATATATATATATATATATATATATATATATATATATATATATATATATATATATATATATATATATATATAACTCTAATATACATATATGTATATATATATATGTATATATATAAGAACTCCGTCGCCGCAAGGCGTCTGCGAAGATAAGCTCAAGCATGGAATCGATTCGAAGGCAGCCCGTACCCTGTATGATAAACTTGGAGCGCGGCCCTCAGGGCTATGTTTGCACCACTTCCGAGCCCCTTCAACACTTGTTTTATGGTCATGCGGTCCCGTAGTCAATGTGCAACCGAAGACATCGCAACCTACGTCTACGACAAGCTGTTCCTTTTAAAGGCTTGCGACATGCCATGACCCTGCTCACCAGCCAGGCAGTACGTCATCGACGGACTCCATCACTCCATGCACGCGGCTGCATTGTCGGTCCACACCCACCTGGCCGATATCTCCGCTTTTCTACGCAAGGCAGTGAAATTGCAGGACACATTAATTCGTACCGGCGCGCAACTACAGTCTTGCCACAGCATAGAGTTTCCTAAATGTACACCAGAGAGAACCCTAGCGCTGGTGTCTATGGAAGCTGCAACGCATGGCGTTTCAGCGAGCATGGTAATGATAGGTAGTACACGGATTTGTCTAATCTTCGTACTTCTGGTTTTCTTTGTGTTCGCATGGCTTGGAGCTTTTAGATGCGGAAGCATCTTATACTCGCGCCTTGTAGTGCGCCGTCCGCGCCGTCCGCACCGCTTCTCGAACATTCGACAGCTGACGCGCGCGCATGCGCCGTCGCGCCGTCGCCCACCATCTGTGCCGCGCGCGCTTCTCCTTCGAGAACATTCGACAGCTGACAGGCGCATGCGCCGTCGCGCCGTCGCTATCTGTGCCGCGCGCGCGCTTCTCCTTCGAGAACATTCAACAGCTGACAGTGCATGCGCCGTCGCGCTGTATATATACTCAAGGTCGGCGCTCGCTCGCTCAGTTGCCGCTCGTCGGTTGGTTTGTACGGCGCGTCGACGTCCAAGGTCGCGGTGAAATGAATTCCAACGAATCCACAAACACAATGATCGACGTCCCTTCGACCAGCGCCGTCCTTTCGCATACGTGTGTACGTGTTCACTCATTTAACACCCCCTCCTACAACCACGTTAACCAATTTAGCCATCGACCCAAGTAAGTCGCAATTTAACACCCCATTTCACAACCACGTTAACCAATTTAGCCATCGACCCAAGTAAGTCGCACTTTAACACCCCGTTAACCAATTATATGCTCCGCATCCTCCTCAGTGTTCCCCCGAGGGAAGCTGCGGGCAATTTTTTTTGTTATGAAACAAAAATCAGCAGATGTTCAGCGGCTGCGCTTCACTACCCTGTTTCTTTACGCTTACCCTTTCAAATCGGGTAAGGAAATTCAAAAAGGTTCATCCTTTACAAAACCGAAACACAGCAATAAACGAAGCCACAAGTGTGATTCGCCGCCTGCCAGTACGAAGACTAGGCAAATCCATGTACTACTCATCATTCCCATGGTCGCTGAACGATCGCAGCACCAGAGTCCCCTCTAGTTAATTTTAGGAAACTCTATGGCCCACAGGAGCCGTATCCATCAATACGCGGGTGTTATACGTGTGGGCGCTTCATGCACGGATGTAAGAACGGTTCAAAAGGTCAGCATCCATTCATTCAGTTTCAAGCACGCCCATTTCCAACACTGTTGGTTCCCGTCGACGGCATCAGATAACTTACGGCTCTCGTCGACACGGTAGCCTAGTTTACGGCGTCGCTTCTACGACACGCCCCAGAAGATATCCAGCTTTCGACTGAGCCACCTCTGCGGGGCCTTGGTGGCGACGTACTACCGGTCAGTGTCATGAACCTGCAGCTCCAAACCGAGGCTGGCAACAAGTCCTTGTCCTTCGTGCCCATCTTCAAAGACTTGCCGTCAGACATGGTCTTAGGGTCCGGCTATATACCTGCCAGGTGAAGTGTGCCTCATTGTGGAAACAACTGGCGTCAGCCTCAGTTCCGTGGCTCCAAGTACGCCATCAGCCCCTCCGAGTACGCCTTCGGCCCAGCCTCGAGGTGAGCTGACAATGCCACTTATTGCTGCTATACTCGAAAGGCACACGTCGCTTTTCGAAACAGCCAATCAGCTTCCCAGAACTAGCGTGCTACAGCACCATATTGCAACCAACAATCATCCCCCGGTGTCCATAACATTGCGTAGATACGCCAAACGAGAGCGGACTTTAAATTACCAACAAGTGCAAGAAAGGCTGGCCGCTAACATCATCAGGCCGTCTTCTAGCCCATATGGGCAGCATTTGTCATCTTAGTTCGTAAAAAGGACGGTAGTCTCCGATTTTGTGTGGAAAACCGGGAGTAGAACAAACACACGATACCAAACTCGCACTCAGTACCACGCATTGATTGATATGTGGAGTTTAACGTCCCAAAACTGCAATATGATTATGGGAGACGCCGTAGTGGAGGGCTCCAGAAATTTCGACCCCCTGGGGTTCTCTAACGGGCACCCAAATCTGAGCACACGGGACTACAGCATTTCCGCCTCCATCGGAAAATCAGCCGCCGCAGCCGGGACTTGATCCCGCAACGCATTGATGATGCTATTGACGCTGTACGCCATGCCATATTCTTTTCGTCTCCAGATTTATAATCAGGATACTGGCGGGTAAACGTGACTGAAGAAGAAAAATTTAAGACAGCCTTCCAGACACCATATGGCTTATACGAATTTAACCGAATGCCTTTCGGTCTGCGAACGGCCACAATTACGTTTCAGAGTGCAATGAACACAGTGTTTGACACACTGATAGACGGCATCTGTGTGTTTACCTTGACGACGTTCTAGTATTTGGGGAAACAGAAAAACAACATCTGCAAATTTTCTATGAAATACTACGAATGTTGCATAACGCTGGGTTACAAGTGAACCTTGAGAAATGTCAGTTCGGGTTGACAACAATATCTTACTTTGGTTACAAGTTACCTCGTAACAGCGTAAAACCCCTACCTGAACGCATAGACGCCGTAGCCAAATATCCCACGCCAACATATGTAAAACAGCTCCAGGTATTTGACGTTGTATTTGCGCAAGTTTGTCCCGAAGTTCGCGTCGACTGCTGCTTCCCTCACGGACTTGCTGAAAAAAGGCGCTAAATTTCAGTGGGATCCTTTCCAGAATAAAGCCTTCCAAACCATCAAATACCAGCTTACACAGAGCCCGGTGTTCGGCCCCTTCAGCGAAGATTGGGTGAGCGAATGAACACCGATGCAAGTCAGACTGGCTTAGGGGCAGTTTTGCTTCAGCGCGACACAAGTCCGACGGACACGTTATATCTTACGCCAGTCGTAAACTCTCAGATGCAGAACGTGATTACCATTCGAATGAGCAGGACTGTTTTGCCGTAGCGTGTAGTGTGGACGAAATGTTCTACCACTTGGTCGTCGCGTCACCGTCTGGTCAACAGTTTATGGTGGTAATGGACAACTCCGCAATCGCTTCAATGTTTCCAAAGCAGCATCTACAACACAAGTTTGCTTGACAAATTGTGCGGCTCCAGAACTATACACGTACGACATTCGTCACCATGCTGGAGCGCAAAATCAGCTTGCGGACGCGTTGTCACAAAATCCGATCAACGAAGCATCCCCACGGAATCGCGAAAGCTGGATTATGTTTTTTCAACAAAATATGACGAAGACCCAACACGTCGACGAAGGTCTCACATCCCTCATTATTCCACTAAGTGTACGGTACAGAATGCTAAGTTCGTTTTACGGGTGGTACGTTGTATCGTCGTCACTGGGCTGATAAGAAAGACGAACGACATTAATTTCTGGCCCCTTATGATTGAGTATTTTGGGTGCTATTCATAACAGCCCCGAAGGAGGCCATGTCGGTTATCGAGCCACTTTACGCAAGGCCCAAAAATGATTTTGGTGGCCGAATATGTACAAGAGTGTACGTTCATACGTGGCCAGCTGCGAAGTGTGTCAACGACACAAACGAAGTCAGTGAGCTCAACACGGGTCCCTTACGCCCGCGGTTTCCTCACGCCCACGTCCATTACGCCTCCGGAGAAAATATTCCACACCTCGGGTATAGATCACATCGGGTCCCTCCTAATGTCGGCAGCGAGTAATCGCTATATTATACTCGCGGTAGAGTATTTGCCGAAGTTCGTAGAGTTCGCGGCCATGCCTTCACTTGCTACTAAATACGTCAACGGATTGTTAAGAAAGCGCTTCGAATGGCGACATGGTCTTTCTGACAAGTTCATCTCTGACCGATTAACCACCTTCCGCAGTCGCGAGCTCCGCAACAACCTTAATTACAATTACCAATTACCTATTTGATCCCAATTTCGCGTCGGCATACCATCCGGAAGCGAACAGACTGACGGAAAGGTCGAATCAGACTATCCTGGCTCGGCTCGCACTGTATTGTAAGAACCACATACGAGGAGAAGCTGACTGGGATGATCATCTCCAAGCGGCTGCATACGCAGTGAACAGGGCTGCATACAGCTCTGCAAGAATGTGTCCTTACAAGATTGTCCATACGGCCAGCTACCGCAGCTAAATGCTACATGCGTTTTGGAGATGATCGTGAAAGTTGGATGCTCCGCTGCATGCCAGACACTTTGTCGTGGCATCCGAGCTGAGGCTCGCTGGAGAATTGTACGCGCTCGAGAGGTGCAAAAACGGTGCTACGACCGCCGCCACCATCCGACACCGAAATATAAAATAGACGACGAGGTGTGGCTGCAGCGAGGTGCATCGACGTCCGCAAACAAGCTGCGCCCAAAGTACGTTTCGTGATTTCCGAGTGCCTAGGAGAGAAAACTTGGCGAGCGTGGTTCATGGCTCCCGATTCAAGCGACGACAACAGAAAACGAAACAACTTTGCTGTGTATGTGACGCAATTTAAGAACTAGTGCCGGTCGACAAACATGACGTTGGTGTACGTGCATTTCTCGCAGGAGTAGACTATAGCTGCAGTGTGGGCGAGTGTAGTGAACAGTGGGGCCATGGCTTGCAGGTTATAGAAGCAGGGAACATTCCTACCGTCACAAGACAGAGTGACAGTCTAGTGTCGTTCGTTGTTTGGTGCAGCTGTATTTTCTGCCCTGCGCTTCGTTTACCATAAAGTATACGACGCTTCTTATACGCTTTATTTAAATGAGGTAATCTTCAATTATTAGGCAATTGCAGACCCATCTTTTCAAAAGGGGGCAGGGCAAAGCCCAAACTGAGCCGGAAATACGACAGAGTTCATCAAAAACTAAGTGTATGCACACATTGATAAATGCTTGAGCATGTTATCTTCAAACACATTATGAGTTTCCTTAAAACAAATGAAATTCTGAGCACTTCTCAGCATAATTTCAGACGTGGTCTTAGCACCATTACTAAACTGACAGATTTTGTTCATGACATCAGCAGCTCTTTAGACAAATGTGATCAGGTTGATACTACATTCAATGACTTCGCGAAGGCCTTCGACACTATATTACACCCTAAAATATTGTACAAACTGTTTGTTATACTAAACAATGCATCGTTGGTTGGCTGGATAAATGACTGTTTTGCAGCGTTCACAATATGTGTCCTTTAACACTTCTAACTCGCATTCGATGCTGGTTTGATGAGCAGTTCCTCATGGTTCTGTGCCAGGACCCCTTTTATTCCTGCTTTTGACCTACCCTGGCACACTTTGGTGAAAAAACGCCTTTTCGCCAGTGACTGCATCCTGTATCATAGTGTTAAATCTGCACTGAATCATGCCATTCTTAATAATTCATTTTCTCATTTTTGTAGCTATAGTCCTAATCTTGGCAAATGAATATCACCTTCGCTGAGACAGTCATTATGTCATTAATCAGACGGTTCATGCCCATTGACATTTGACGATGGTTTCAACACTGGTAGTTTGTGCAGAGTGTCCGAATTCAAGTACCTTGGTATCTTTATGACACATAACTTATCGTGGTCCAAACATAGATTTCACATGCAACAAAGCCCTTTAGAGTTTGACTTATTTACATCGTACGCTCCGTCTTGCTCCTCAAGAAAACTAACCACTTACCTACAAAAATTTTATTGGGCCTATTCTAGAATATGGTAGTGTGGTTTGGAAGCCCCATAAAAAATGCGACATCAAAAACTAGAAGCCGTTCAACAAAGAGCTGTGCGCTTTGTATGCAAGAGATATGACGGGCATTTATCTCCGACGAATTGCCTTCGCAATAGGTAGGTCTCACTACAAGTGCGAAATGTCGCCATGTTGCATGACTAAAATTTCTGTACATTTTAATAAATTCTTCTCGCTTCAGCCCTCTCGAAACATATCTGAAATTTTTCAAATTTTCATCTACGAGTAGTGGCCATGCCCCATGCCCATAAAATCGCAACTGTTTCCCCCCCTCCCCCCACTGACATGTTCAAATACAGCCTTTTCCCTTCAACTATACAAGCCTGGAATTCACTGCCCGGAAGTGTTCGTCGTCTACCCCTTCAATATTTTCTGGAATCCTGCTGATGAATGTTCACTTGTTCTTGTTGATTCTTCCCCCACTCCTGCAATAGCCTGATTGAGGCTGCAGTACGTAAAAATAACTAAATAAAAAAATTCCGACTATTGCTCGGCAAGGAGGGACCACTTCAGGTAGTACGGTGGCCGACTTGTGCACCCAGCATTAAATAGTATTAAAACAACTTGTGGCACTTTATGTGATAAACAAGACCTCCATTTATTTTATTCTTTTTTAATCTACTTGAGGAAGATTGTTGTATAACTACTGAATTGCGGTGTATTTGCAAAAGCCTGCCTAGAGATTTGGCATGTGTGTATACGCTTAGTGTGTGAGGAACTATGTCGTATTTCCTGATCAGTTTGAGCTCTGTCCTGCCCTTTGAAATGAAACTGAGATTCGTGAGAAAGGAGATTTAATCATCTCTTCCTACAGTGTAAGCGTACGCGCTATTGCCATTCATGTGAAACGTTCGAGAGGAATGAACACAATAGCTATCGTTTTCTAAGTGCATGGTGAACGATAGCACAGATGTTTCGCCCTACGTAAGAATGCCGACATGTGTAACACTGCCTTTAAAAGACAATATAACCGTTATATGGACAGAAGTGCTTTGAAAAAATACAAAAGTGCACTAAGAGTGAAGATACAGGTCCCTTATCTGTCTTATCACTGACAATAATCAAGAACGACGAGAAAGATGCTCACACGACATGGTAACTTTGCTGATATAACAGCAATGACAAAAAAAGCACAAACGCAAGCTGCTCATTTAATGGTCCTAAAAAGAAATGCGCAATCGTTTCGAATTATCTTTGTACATCCGAACGTAGTACGCATCTACACAGTTCAATTACCTCCCTATCGTCGAAGTTTTCTTCCATTAGACGCATGGACGAGGCTTCTTAGCTCTAAAGTACGAAAGATTTTTCCGTGATAAAAATGTCTTGTTCTGAAATTATGCGGGAAAACAGAGCTTGGAGACGGGAGTACCTTTATTGTTTAGAGCGTTCACGTACTTTTTATTCGCGTTTTTTTTGTCGTGCACAGGATATATTCTCCACAGGCGTTAAAAGTAGGCCGTTGATACCATATACAGCTTAGCTATATCACCAAATCGCTGCGCCTGCTCGGTTGATTAATTACCATTATGGTGACAATACCTCCTTTATATCTGAGCCATTTTAAATGCTATATCATTAAACACGCTTCCATTTTTGCACTCACCTCACTGATATTCCCTTGATAACGCGCTAATTGAAATACGCGTGCACTTGTGAATCTTATTCACAGTATGTCACCAGCTGTATACGCAATAGGTCGCAATGTGTTCGATGAGTGTTTTTCAAACTACCAGCTGACCAATATTCTATTAGGCATAGCTAGTGGTTCATGCTACAGCCTCCTCAAAAACACTCCTTGCTCCTCCGCACACACAGAGAGAAGTACGGTAAATCCCACCACCGCCTGAACACATATAAATCACGCCCCTTATATATCACGTCACCTATCCCTCCACGAAACCAAACTCCTAGGCTCCTGAATAAACTTCCTAATAGCACCTTTAAGAGAAGCGATCAGTAATGTCCGGTAAGGCACTAAGGACACCCAGTTCTCGCTTAATGCAGATAAATCCACCGATCATCAAAAACGACAACAGAATGATCCTCCCCTTGGGTTTCGCCAAGAAAAAGATTTGAAAACCTGATGGCGACACCCTTGTTTCCAGCTTGCACATGCGCGCCTGTCATTTGTCGTATTGGGCGCGAGGACATACCGTGGCGCCACCATTCCTGTGACGTATGTGGTTGGATTGCTCCGCCAACCCTCTCGCGTGCAGCCCGCAGCCGTTTTCGCGTCTCATTTTTTAAATGCCAAGCATTTCATAGCGAACTTTGGCGACATTGAATCCGTCCGTCCGTCCGTCCGTCCGTCCATCAATCAATCAATCAATCAATCAATCAATCAATCAATCAATCAATCAATCAATCAATCAATCAATCAATCAATCAATCAATCAATCAATCAATCAATTAATCAATCAATCTTACCACCTACGACTTTTAGCACTCCTGGCCGTTTTGATAACGGAATTGATACCAAAATTGCTATGGCATAACATGGATGTATGACGAGCATAAGGGACTAGTAATATCCCGAAAATCATGTCATGTATGTCATGAATGCCATGATTTACATTTCATGGTCTGGCTGCTATTGTGGTCGTTAGTTCACGTGACATATTGCAAAACAGGTACGGTATGACATGACT
This sequence comes from Rhipicephalus annulatus, assembly GCA_013436015.1. Lineage (NCBI taxonomy): Eukaryota > Metazoa > Arthropoda > Arachnida > Ixodida > Ixodidae > Rhipicephalus > Rhipicephalus annulatus. Next base: position 44,739 of record WOVY01006368.1, on the reverse strand, counting down.
GCATGGCGAACATAAGTGGCAGACCTCTAACATGGAAATCATGCCATGCATGTCATGTAACGTATGACTACACGCCACGCTCATGGTGCACTCGCGGTCGTTTCACTTGCTTCATATATACCCAATTTGGTATTACGGGACATAAATGGGTGACCAAGGTATATGACTGGTGCAAACATGATAATCATGACATCCGTGTCATGTAAAAACATGTCTAGATGCCACGATCATGATGAGCTCGCAGCCGTTTCGCTAGCGTCACATAAACCAAATTCGGTATTACGTGACGCATAAGGACGACGAAAGAAATGGCACATCCAAACATGATATGATGACATGCGTGTCACGCAAAACATGACTACATACTACGCTCATATTGCACTCGCGGCCGTTTTGCTAGCTTCACATACACCAAATTTGGTGTTACGTGACTCCACGTATACCAAATTTGATGTTACGTGACGTGATGAATGAGGAAGGTATATGACTAGTGCAAACATGATAATCATGAGATGCGTTCCATGTAAGAATATGACTACATACCATTCTCATGAAGCGCTCGCAGCCATTTCGATACCTTCTCATACACCAAATTAGGTATCACGTGCTGTGAATAGACAACGAAGGTAAATGAAATGTCCAAACATGATAATCATGACATATAAGTCACGTACAGCACAATTTACGGCCGGCTCGTAACGGTCTGCTGATTTCAAAGTCGCATATCAAGCTTCCTCAATTGTGCTTCGCATATCATCGATTCTCACTGTAGGTGAGATCTGCCAATTTTTTATTCTTATTCTTGTTGTAATTCACCTAACGGAATCATAAAATGCTGATGCAGCTTCTTCACTAATTGTACGAAGTGCGAAATAATTGCTCCGGAAAAGTTTTCGCCTCTCATAATGCCCGACTGCCGGCGTCGTCTGCTATGGCCACATATATGAAAACCACGCGGGCCGAACGCGCTGTTTTGGTAAAAGCCTGGTAACGACTCATTAAGTGCCGAATGGGAGCATCAAATAGGTATTACCTCGTGCTTGCGGGAAGGAGACATTTTTTGCTGAAAGAAATGTCCCCGCCATACTTCATCCATTGTAGGTGTGCATCTAAAGACGGGTCGCGGTTTGTACGACAACCATGCGTCAATTTGCATTTTGTTTAGCACGCATAGCCTTATGAAGCACAGCGCAAGCAGTGTTTTCGCTTTCAGGGAAGCAACGCAGCATTGTTACAGCCGCATGCAGCCGCAACTTTTATGTTACGATTGCGGGCCAACGCTAAAGTCACACGCACGCACGTGTCTCATTCAGAGCTGTAACTATAGGTAAAATTTAGCACGAGTATGAGTTTCTCTGTGGTACGATTCTGATATTTATTGCAAAACTTTTGTGCGGTTAAAAGTTGTTGATAACTTCTAAAGGCTAAGCTGAAGAGATCAGAGATATTTAAGGCACAAGTATATAGCAAAATGCAATTATACTGACGTCGAACAGTCGTCAAAAGCAGGCGAACAAAAACGTCGCGTAAGAACTAAATGACTAAGAAATTATGTTCATTGCTAAGAGTAGCACCTATATAAAATGGCCTTGGTTAACTGTGAGAACCACTGTTTTGAAATAGTGGTGAATAAAGCAACGTTTATGAAGGACCCCTCTAAAAAAGTGGCGAGGGTCCCAGCGACTGCAAGATTATGATCAAGATTGTGACGCTTGTAGAAGTTCGCTTCACCTATAAACCCGGCAGAGCCATTTTTCATGACAACACAATGCGCCTTTTTCGGCGAGAGAGACCCTATAGTCTACGTTATAGGCTGTTGCGCGCCTACGTTGCGCGCTCGGTCAAAAGCGCTACAGAAGGTATGAGACCAGGACTTTCCTTTTAGAGTAAAAAAAAAAAACGGTGGAAAGATGTCACGCCCGCTAATTGAGGCCTTCGATCGACCAGATAGTGTCAAGCAGTAATATTCACCTGTATTGAAGCAAAGATATATTGAACCAGTGACACACAGCTAGCCGTTGCTGTCACGTCCAGTGTTCTGACGGCTGCGATCGAGTGACGGATCTTACGCGCCTTTGTGGCAGCCATGCGATTAGACCACCTAAATTCATCACAATTAAAAGCCCGCAATTAGGTCGCCAGTAAAATAATTACGAAGGACGCAACGTTTTGAGGATTCGGCGGCAGACAGAGCAAGTTCCGAGTAGCAGTGACGCAAGTATCGTTAATCTCTAGGGCTGGCGTGGCGTGACGAGAGACTCGTCGCAGATAACATGGTTGCGGTGAGACAACTGGATAGTCGATAAGTGCACGAGGGCAGACCTTCGGACGAGTCCTTTTGTTTTTCAGGCCCTGAAGCAACAGACAGCGCGCACCTGTCCGGAGGGACACGCGCCATCGCTGCACACTCACATGCTTACGCGTATAAGACCAAACTCGTAACTTGGGGGAAAGGTAGAACAAAAGCACAATAAATAAAAGCATCCACGGGCGCAGCTGCGCTGAACTCTAAAGGAGCCCACGAATATCAGCCTCCGACAAGAACAATCGTCCCAAAATGGCTGGATACGCGTATACGTCCGAAGGTCGCCTGCAGACAGCAGGACGAGGCCAGACCGCCGCCGATGAACGACACGTATACATAAGCAGTGCCGCCTCTTGCTATTATGGACAATCTCTTGGCACTTCATACACACAATCGCCACACTATAATTGACCTCCTATTCAATATGGACTGGCTTATCGATCGCGCAGATATAGGCACCACAGATCCTCCAGACCACAGTGCTTCCGCCTCCTCCCATTTATCTAGACACCGAGCTTTTGACAGTGCTTCCTGTACGATACTGTTGGGTGCAATGGCTATTTTGTGTGACTGGAGCGTACCAGTGCACTAAATCTTCCATTCTCATCCGCTATACGAAAGCTACCAAGTTTCAGATCCAAAACTTAAGTTCAGATTCGATCTGGTGGTAATTTGTCGCTGCGACAATGCTGCGACAATGTCGCTGCGACAGTGCTTTAGTGGCAACAAATTTCTACCGTTTACCGAATGTGGAGCTCGTTGAATGATAGTCAAAACGGTAGAAAAAAATTCGTTTATATACATGACGAGGGCATAATTGATAGGGCATAAATTTTGGGAAGAGTTTAGTTATATGGTAGACGCGACGCGTAAAGGGAAAGAAAGAAAGAAAGGAAGAGGGAAAGAAAGATGAAAACATCAAAACGACGTGAAAATGCTCTCGGCAGCGTGCGTGCTGTATAGAAAACTTCCCTTTCCTAATGTTATATTTCAAGAATGGCTGCTAACTGTGCACGACGAACAGTTTCAACGTAAAGGTGTTTTTGTTAATACGGACCAGAAAACAAAGTAAAAGGGTCATTTCAAGTGTATCAGTGCGAAGCGAAGTTGCACGACAGAAAACTTCATCAGGCTGCAGGAAACAAGGGCAATGAACTGTCTTCGGCCACTGATTCCCCACTTGGCATGCAGTGTTATCCAACCAAAGGTTTTTGGATGAGTTTCAAAACAACGTGAAGAGAATAAGTATATTAACAGATCAATTACGTGTAATCCACACAAAATATGTTAAAACCTATCCACACATTCGCTTGCGAAGTGTTTGGTGCAATTCATAAAATGCAGGAAGTAGGCTGACTTACCGGCCCTAGAGATCCTTAGCGGACGCCCTAGTATATTAAGGGCGTCCGCTCGAAAAATTCATACATGTATCCCAACGAAGAACGTTAAGATTGACAGACTTCGTGTCCAGAATATAAAATATTCAATCGTACCTGTTTGCGTAGAAAAAGAAAACTACAATACTTACGGGGTTGGCGTTCTCTTGCCACTCACACAGCATCCCTTCGAGAGCCTCTGTTTAGGGTATTGAAGCGCTTATGAATGGTTGAGATTTACAATGCACTTAGCAAAAAGCAATGGCAACCTTTATTAGGCCTTCTTAAAGCGATAAACTATCTGAATATGAAAGCCCCCTGAAATTCTTGACCTACAAGTGACCGTCACGAGCGAGGCAACTCTGGCGTCACTGGGTCCGCGCTGAAGTTAGCCCAGAAGTGTTCTGGCTCTAGTTCGACGACATTTGCCAGAAGGTTCTCTAAATCAACGGCCATGCCGTCTTCCACGGCGTCAGTCGTCGCGTTGACAGAACCACCAGCGTCCGACGTCTCGGCCCCGAGCGTGGAGTCGAAGGACAAAGAATCCCCGTGGCCGGCCGTCGATGGGCTTCGGCAGCGGCGCGAGGAGCAACATGGAGACCAGGACCAGCAAAATCACGCCCACGAGGACGGGCACGACCAGCCAGAGTTTTACAAGACGGGGGTGCTGGAGACGGCCAGAGATTGGCTGCGAAGCGCACAGCTGTTGTTGAACTTTGTGCATGCTGAACGCGAAGACTCATCAACGTTCGCTTTGCACGGTTGCGTCTAGACACACGGCGAGCGGTGAAACGTCGGGAAGTGTTCATGGCGTAACATTAGGTACAATATTCGTTGCGCAGATACCAGTCCTTCAGAAACGATGTAAAACGGCTGACGGAAAATGATATGCACCGTGCAAAAGGAAACAATCTACAATAATCATGAGAATAAATGATCATTTTATCAAGCGAGTAGCTGCACGGCAGCACATCAGTGCATTACACATGCGCATGCTTTTCCACGCAAGTCCGTCGTTCCTCCTTACACACTAAAGTCGACGGGAAAATATTCGCCAGCCACTCGCGCTACGCTTTATCGATTTTGCCTCATCAGGTATCGGCACATCACGGCATATGAAGAAGGCTACTACTAAATAATTTAGCTTATAGAACCCATCGTTCGCACAATAATTATATACCTTTCCTGCCTTAGATATGCAGCTAAATGTCGGTAGTTCACCTCGTTTTCTGTAAGGCTTACTTAATATTTACGAGAAAAACAAAGTCAGCTGCCTTGCTTGGCTGTGTGAATTATCGAGAATTCGCCGGAGCAATCACCTATCACAAAGCATCGCCCGAGTGTTCTCACCCCGAACCCTTCAAGCATGGCAAACGAATGCGCTGCTGCTATGCGTACTATCGCTACCCGCGTATGCACAACAAGTGTGGAGTGAACGGCATGCAGTCGTAGCTGTTGGGTGAGCGAGACTGGGCGCTGACCTGATGTGGAGGAGGGTAAATGTGGATAGCTGCCTCGTCGATCCCGATGCCATCTTCGACCTGCGACCACGTGTCGGAGGAAGCGGTAGTTGTCCCATTAGCAGACATCACTGTGGAGTAATAGGGCGATGATGATATCGTTACTTCGCCTCATGGCACGCATCCACATCGGCTTGCACCCGCACCATATCATTTTCGCGCCCATGTTCTTTTTTTTATGAAGGCCAACCTTTAGTTTTGACTGGCACAACGATATAGCACTGGCAACGGATATATTATTCTCGTGTGACATAGCCAAATGCGCATCATCCCATGTGTGTGTGTGTTTTTTTTTTTGCTTTGAAGGTGGACACTACTTGTCGAATTATCGCTGTTACCGATTTATTGCTCGATGGAAGGCACGCACGCGGTTATCGAAATTTCTGGAATATTATAGCCGGTTCAACTAGGACAGAGTATTGACTCATCAGATTATTCGCGCGACAATTATTTGCGCCCGTGCTGTACACAATCTCGAACGTACACCTGAGCGTCCGCAATTATTCTGGAATATCCGACGTTCCAGGTGTACACTGAGAAGAGGCCGACGCTTGCACATCTCGAGCTCGAATTTAAAATGCCCGTGCTGCTTGCTACCACGCTGCCTCCTCTTCTCTTTCTGCACCTCTGTATATTTCTCGAAGAACTAGTGGCTGACGGGAGATCACATTGTCCTGTTCACATGGTTCTTCCCAATGTAGAGGTTTTCAGATATTTGCAAAAACGGGGAGTGAATGATTTGATTGATATGTGGAGTTTTACGTCCCAAAACCCTCATATGATTATGAGAGACGCCGTAGTGGAGGGCTCCGGAAATTTTGACCACCTGGGGTTCTTTAACATGCACCCAAATCTGAGTACATGGGCCTACAACATTTCCTCCTCTATCGGAAATGCAACCGCCGCAGCCGGGATTCTATCCCGCGACCTACGGGTCAGCAGCCGAGTATCTTAGCCACTAGACCACCATGGCGGGGCTTCCCATAGAGAATAACAGCCGTGCTAAAATGAGGCTTGTCTAGTTGGCTGTTGCTTTGTCCCTTGTCAGGCACTCTTAGTGACTTAAGGAGGGTCTCGGCGATGGAAGTTAGCAGGCGATTAGGAAAACCTGCTTGTTCAAGACGGTGAACTTAGTGCGAAAAGCCTCGTGACCTTGTATGCAATAAAGTTAGCCAGTGCATTGAGCGTTATGGCAGCACCGAACTTCGGAATGCATGTGGAATTCATGTTCACATGTTTATGGAAGTGCTGGGCTTTTATTTACTTTCGGGGTTTGTACTTCTCAAGGACACCTGATACACTCAGCGGGAAGAAGTGTGCATTGGCTCGTGTTTAGCTTCGGTTCTTATAGAGTGACCTTTTACTCACGCGGTATGACAGAAGTCTCATGGCTAACCTTCATGAGACAAGCACAGTTAAAGTGTTCCGCTACGTTGGTGGCTTTTTAGTGTTTTACAGCATCGATCAATTTGACCCTTGGCGTACTTAGGCGTGAAATAAAGCAACTAGAAATCACGTCCGAGCTTGTTTCTGATGACAAGCTACGTTGTCTATATTTAGAAATGCTTGTTGCTGGACCACGCTCAAAGAAAAGCATTCTCTCTTTTTTTAGGTCTGCCGCAAAAAGGCCCGAGCAGAAGACTAGAGCGCTGTCACGGCACAACCTCTAGGTCCGCACCGTCACGCGCACACACGGTCGCCATCAAGCCTGTCACGTTGAGCGCCTCCGCCGCTGGGGCAGCGTCGTGCGGCCGGCGCGTATCCGCTGCGAGCGCCTCAGCGTGTGCTTGGCCACGCGACAACGCTGGCAGATGAACTCATCGGGAATGTTGTTACGTCGAATCTTGGCGCACGACAAGTGGATCCACGTGAGGCATTCGGAGCACTCAATCATGGGCCGCCCGGCAAATGGCTTCAGACAGAAGCAAGTTATCAGGTCGTAATCTTCGTCCGCCTGTGTTTGTACCTCGGACAGAGAGCCCCCGCCTTGATGCTCGCTGTCTTCTTGCTTGACGCTGTCGACGCTGTCGGCCGAGCAGTCCGAAGGGCTGGCCGCGTCCTTCTCTTGCAGTTCCTCCTCCTGCTTGATGCTCTCGTAGTTCTCGTACTCGAGGACGAACTTGCAGAAGGAAAGGAAGTCTTCTGAAGTCCGCTGGCGTTTTCGTGGGGGCTCGCCGTCGGCCGTCGTGGTAGCAAAGCCCTCGCTCCTGAACACGAGAGTCTTGGTGGTGCCATTCACGTCTCTTTCCATGCTCGTTGGATTCGCGCTGGAAATCGGAAACGATCATTACATTATCGTCCAGCGCTTTCGACCGGACTACGCAAAAACCGGACTCGCTCTCGTCACCACCAGATAGAATGCAGTTTTTCACACCAAGTTCTCCACCTTCAACAAGCAGGTTTTCCTAATCACCTGCTAACTTCTACCACCGAGACTCTCCTTGCGTCACAAAGAGTGCTTGATAAGGGACAAAGCAATAGCCAACTCAACAAGCCTCATTTTAGCACGGCTGTTATTCCCTACATACACGACGTTTCCCTTAGGCTGAAAAATGTCGCTGGCAAAATAGGTGTAAGAGTTGTGTTCTGCGCACGCGACAAGCTCCCTGGGCTATATCGCAGTGTAAACAGTGAAGGACTTAATAAAGAAGCATGCACTAAGAAACACGCTAAGCGCTATGTTGAATGTGTTTTAGCGATTGTATACAAGATATTATTTACTTGTATACGCTATGTTATATCGGACAAGCAGGCCGATGCATGAATGATCGGTTCAGGGAGCACGCTTACTCTCTAAAAGGCTCTGTTTCCAGCCACTTTGCGCACTATCGTAAAAAGTGTGGTTGTCAGCCAATTCTTGACAATATGTGTGATCATGGGGCGATATAATAATCAGGGCGAGCGCGAGGTTAACGAAACCTTCTACATTCAACAACTTGGTGCTTCTTGTGTTAGCGTACTCTCAATTTTTTTTTCATGGTTGTGAAATTAGTTATCTGTGGCCCACTGATATATGACTGGATCTTGATAAGGTAGGCCGTTTAGCGCATGTATGTGTGATTTGTTGATGTTGCGTGTTTATGCGCAGACTCTGTTTTCCTATATATTGCAGTTGGTTTGCAATAAACTTTGGTTGTTAGTTCAGCACTTTATTCTCGTCTCTTCTATCTCTTCCTGTCATTTGCGCTGTTAAGCACTTTCTTCGTCTCCCATGCAGCACCAACCAGACGAATCAAGCACTTTGTTAAAGGAGAAAGTAGAACGAACAAAACAAGGATCAGGAAAGGAAACGCAAAAAGACCTCTTTTCAATCGCCGTACGGACGCGCTGGCGTCTTCCAGAAATGCTTTGGAGAAAAAGTTTCATTGATGGCACACGGCAGTACATGCATAATTCTTTGGGAGGTTTTGGCTTCCACAATAAGCTCCGGTTTTCAGATGAATGCCGCAAAAAGAAAAAGAAGAAAACGAGCGGAAAAAAAGCACTGCTAGTTCAATCGGCATGAGGAAACACATTTTAAAAACGATGCTGTTGGTTGGCGCCAATTGTGTAGTGTACAATGATCTACACAATGAAAATGTCACTGATGGAATTCAAAATGGCAGTATAACATTGTTGGTAAGCTGAAGCCGGCGATCACTCAAACACATTCCAGTTATGCCTGAAGGTGCACAATGGGATGAGGGTCGCAAAGCGACTAGCTCGCTTTCCAGAAGGTATAGAGTCAGTTTCGAACTCAGAATAAATGTAGAAATGGTGGGCGCATATCTCGCCGCTGACTGCCAAGATCACACAGTTTTTTGGGTTTTTTTTGCCATTGTTGTGATAGAGTGCGCGGAATTGAAAACGGGTATACAGTGTGCGGAACTTGAAACGGGGTGAGCAGAATTTGCAAGTGCGCGCCGTGAACCAAGTTCGGAGTCGGCAAGGAAGAAGCTGGCCCAAATGTTAATGAATACCAAGAAATTCTGAAGCTGCACACTATACTCCCTAAACAAGAGGTTAACGTTAAAGGAGTGGCACCTCCTTACAGAACGTTAAAGGAGCGGCATCTCATTCACTTCGTTGCGCAGGAGCCTGGGCACGAAGGACGGGGCTGATGTCGTCACCCAAGTTGGCGTCCCCCTCGAACAGCCACAGGAATCGCAGGAGCAGCAGCCTTCATAGGCTGCCGGTGGACGCTGCCCCAGCTGACGCTGCCTTTCACGGACTGTCCTCGAGGTGGAGTCCCGGTCGGACAGCCTCACCCGAGCTCGAACCCGAAGGTGGACAGCTCAGACGTGTCCACGGGCGCGGGAACGCAGCGCAGCCAGGTGGTCCTGGAGTTCCTCTGGTCGCTGGACGATCGAGGTTCACTGGACAATTGAGCAGCCTTGGCTCGGATCTCTAATTCAACCGCCCTGATGCCTGGCTTCGTGTGGCCACCGCTGAGACTCTTCTTTCTCTTCTTGTCTCGTGTCTGCTTTTAACCATGCGGCGTGTGCGTCGAATCGGTGCTTCAGTCATTTCTTGTTATTCATTTAACATTCGGGCCAGCTTCTTCTTCCTTGCCGACTTCGAACTTGGTTCATGGCGCGCACTTCAAATTCTGCTCGCCCCGTTTCAAGTTCCGCACACTCCACCCGTTTTCAATTCCGAGCACTCCATCACAATTCTAAAGACGTCTCAGCTCATTAAAAATATATCGAGATACCCGTGTCCTGGATAGTGTAGCTATACGGGCGATACATCGTAAAATTATTTCGCTACTGAGATACAAATACTTTTTTGAAACGTATCTCAATGCAGCAATACAGGTACTCAAAGTATCTGGGAAATAATATCGCGATAGTCTTGTATCGCGACACTGCTCAGCCCTGGTCCTAAGTTATCTCGACAGATTGTTTAGGCATAGTCTATAGGTCTAAATTTCCGAAGCCCCCCACTGCGGCATCTCTCACAATCATTTGGTCATTTTGGGACGTTAAACACTCCATATATATCAATCAATCAGAGTACTTCAATACGTTTACTCATCTTGAAGTTTCTGCGGAAATTTCGTATAGGGACAGAAGCGGCCTCTAGAGGCGCCTTCGCCCGCGTGTGGCCATCGGAGTGGCACCGGCGCTGCAGTTTTATGGCCTGCGTCTGAACCGCAAAACATGATTAAGTCTACCGGTGAACGTAGATTATTTACCTCAGAGTGATAATGCCTTCCAGGAAATTTAGCGGAGCTGTAATACAGCGCTATTTATTGTCGAATGAGGCCTTGGAGCTAGAAACTTGATCGCCACAAACACACGCGCCTTCTGCTGTGAGAAGAAAGAAAATAAGATGGCTTTCGCCTTCGAGTCGCCTTAGGTGAATCTACATATAGGATCCTGTGAGTTTATGCCGCTCTTCATTACAGCGACAACTGTCACTAAACTATTTTTCGTTACTTGCGGCCTTTGTGGGTGCCTATAGGTCTCCATCAGATGGGTGCCATCATTTCATTTAGATTCATTTATTGTACCTTCCGAGCCTGAGCATTACAGAGAGGAGTAGTATTATACGAAAATAATGAAGATGAGCGAAAGATACGTCGGCCAAAACTAATAAGTTACTATTAGTTAAAAGTGTCCAAAAAATTGACGGTAAGTAATGTCTGCAGTGATAGCAGGAAGGTGCTTCCCACCCTCGCAAGTCCTAGAAAAAATTAATTATGGAAAGCGAATGTCGAGCAAAATGAACTGCTACCTTATGTCGGTGATCAATGCGTGACGGTACATACTGCGGAGGTGATATGAAGCCATTGCGTAATGAACTATGATAAAATATGCGAGGAAAGAGACAGAGACGAAACGTCGGGATGATAATGATGGTAGTTCAAGGTTCGCCTTCATGCTAGTAACACTTTATAGTTAGCCTGTCAAAACCAGGCTTATTTTGCACGACGATCGGGAATTGTTCATTTTCGTACCATAATAAATCACGTGAGACCGGTACTTGCAACGAAATATTCCTATTTATTGAATGCGAAGCATTTCTTAGTGAACTTTGGTGGTGACTTTCACCGTATCTATCTGCTTATCGAGCCACCTCCTGGCAATTTGATTGATTTGTGGGGTTTACCGTCCCGAAACCAACATATGATTATGAGAGACGCCGTAGTGGAGGGCTCGGGAAATTTCGACCACCTGGGGTTCTTTAACGTGCACCCAAATCTGAGTTCACGGGTCCTACGACATTTCCGCCTCAATCGGAAATGCAGCCGCCGCAGCCGGGATTTGAACCCGTGACCTGCGGGTCAGCAGCCGAGTACCTTAGCCACTAGACCACCGCGGTGGGGCCTCCTGACAATTTCGATAATGGGATCTACGAGTATACGAAAAGTGGTTTGGCATAACATGACTGTATGAAGCGCATAAATGACTAGCCATAACATGAAAATCATAACATATATGTCATGAATGTCATGACTTAGATGTAATAAATTGCATTTCTGCTTTTGCGGTGGTTTCGTTCACATGACATATTGCAAAGCTGGTATTGTATGACATGGCTGCATGGCGACCATAAGTGTCAGGTCCAAAAGTGGAAATAGTGACATGCATGTCATGTAAGTCATGACTACACGCCACGCTCATGGTGCGCTCGTAGTCGTTTCGTTAGCTTCACATATCCAAAATTTGGTATTACGTGACGTGAATGGAGGACGAAGGTATACAACTGATGCAAACATGATAATAATGATAATAGCTTCACATATATCAAATTTTGTATTACGAGGCGAAAATAGACGAAAAACACAAATGCCAAGGCTCAAACATCATAAGCGTGACATGGAAGTCATGTACGGCATAATTTACGCCCGCCTCATAACGTTGCGCTGATCTAAAAAAAGCTTCTAAAGAAACATCTAAAAAAAGCCCTCTGCAACAACATTTAGTGGAGATAAATAATAATATCATAGCTACAGATGCCTCGTAATCTAAACAGAAATCTGCCATTGACACTTAATTTTCTCTGAGACATTTAACTGGTCCTTCTCATAAGACTACCCAATTTCTTGACAGTGTTCCCTAGCAGAATTTATGACGGTGATTATGGCATTAAGAAAGCTCAGCCAAACCAGCCTCTAGTGCAGCAATAGTTACCAATTCGTTATCTTTGTGTTCGGCGCTCGCCTCTAATAGTGGCTCATATTATCACGCATGTTTCATTTTCTGGTCTCAACTCATATAACTTTAATCTGATTGATCTGGGTTCTGGAACACAGGGGCATTAAAATGAATAAAATGGCGGACGCTCTGGTGAAAGCCGCTCTCAGTGGCCCGGTACTTTCAATTATTTCCACATCAGCACTGATAGTACGTGACAGATTTTGAAGGTGTGCCATAATCGAAGACTCTGGTAAAACATTAATCACTCACCTAAACAAATATCAGGCACCTTTTGTTCTCTTGGCGTATGAAGCTCTGGTCAACAGGCAAAGAAGTTGGTGCTGATGCTGATGACCTCTGATGGATGGCGCTTACCCACAAAGGGGAATGGGCCAAGAACCGGGCGGCAGGATACTTAAATGAAACTCAATTGAAAATGAAGCCAATCTGAAAAAGTAGCTTAAAATAATACTACCAAAAAACAAAAGTGTTTGCTGAGCAAGCGGTCAAACAATCTTTTGTTTTTGAAAGACATAACTACGAATTATAAACTAAAGATCTGAAAAGGTAGGGGTTCACTAGCATGGTAATCTTTTAGTTGCGTTGATGTAATCAAACACAGCGGAGCATACATCCATGTGGCAGTAACCAAATGAAGTTCCGCCAAGTGATAAAATTACTGGTAGATTTACTTGTAATTCCTAGCTTTTGTAATAGGGTCTACTAAAGATCTTTTTCTCTGATAAGAATCACGATGACAGAATAAAAAGAAATGTTCAATTGTTTCAATTTCGTTGCACCAAATGCGTAGCGGTGACGCCTTGAGCCGAGCTTTATTAAGGTAATAATTTAGTTATGGAACTGCACAGCGCAATCTGGTATAAGTGACCTCTAACTGGCGAGATACACACCACTGTTTATTCCAGCAATAGCTCAAATGCTCGAAATCTTTGAATTTATCCAAATTACCTTTTCCCATTGCAGGCAAGCATTTCGGAACCTTATCGCGGTTACGTAAGCCGTATCTTGCAAAACTGGGATGGTTATTTTTATGAAATTACGCTGTAGAATTCCAAAACTACGTTACTACATGCATAGAGCTGATCTGGCTTCTTCCTTCTCTTTGCTCGTTCTTTAACAAGGATGAAACAATCGAGCATTATTTTTTATGGCATATAGTCGCTTCAAGTCACCGAGGAAAAAGATTCGTAAAGAGTCTTCTAATAGCATTAGACTGGATTTCATAAATTCTAATACTCTTTCTTTGGGAGCCTCCTCATTAGGTCATCGTCACCGGGATATTTGTTCTGCTGCAAAAAGATTCTTAATCTGAGCAAGGCGGTTTTGACTGCAAATCTCCCAATTAGTAAAATTTGATTTTTTCTAACCATTTTAATGTTAACTAGATTTAAAAGTAATGTGTGATCTACTATCTTAATAATTGTTTCTTGGCCAATCTCCCAAAGTTGGTGTGAGCCATGATTTTAGGCCATCATCATTACTTGAACAGGGGACGGCTGGCACACCGTCTTTTCACGCAGAAGAAAAAAAGAATAGTAAAATAGCCTAAAAAGTCCGAGAAGGGACTGGAGAAGAAAAAAAGAGAAGTCACCGGTCAACACGCCTGTCGAGGCAGCATGGGAATGCCAAGCCAAGCGGTATTTCCAACGCCGAAAACGCCAATTATCCGACGACTCTCCCAAAGGAAGACATAAAGGTTATCCTGCGACCGCACAAGGGCCTCACAGTAACAAATATACTTGGATCAAAGCCTTCCATTCAAATAATAGAGGACTGCTGGAACATCTGCAGCTTTGGAGGAGACAATTTTTTGCTGCGAGTCCACCTCAGATCGAATATCGTAATAATGTTGCACGCCACACGAAGTGGCGGGCCATCTGAGAGAGAAGACAATACAAAACAATCAGAGGACGAAGTCACCCCTGCAATGCGTACTTGGCCGACCCTGAGGACGTCATGCGAGTCATCGTTCATAGATTACCACCCGGAACCACCCAGACCAACATCATGGCAAACCTACAAATACGAACACAAGGGGTGAGGAGAAAGAGAGCCAGGATGCTGGGCTCTTCGAAGTCAGCAATAATAACTTTTACGGGCAACGTGATCGTGAGGTGTGTGTATGGGTGCAGAGGCGATGTGTTACCCATACGAGCCTACCGGTCTGCAAGATCTGTCGCTCAACTGTACACCGAACCAATGTGTGCCCGACCCCAAACGCCAACGTGTGCTCCAAGTGTGAGGCATTCGATCCGACCAAAGGACACGAATATGCCTTGAACTGCGCCATATGCGGTGAGGGGCACGTGACAGGAGACAAATTGTGCAGAAAGAAACTGAAAAATGTGGCTCTCTGAATATCACGAGTGGAGACGCCTCGAAGACAAACAAAATGGACCTAGGCGGAGATGGAATTTCCTCAACTTGAGCAACACCAACAGAAACCTCCTCGCTAGCTCAGCTTGGACCGAGATGAAGAGGCGCAATAGAAGCGGCAGACACCATGGTCCAGCTCCCCATCACGATCAAAATCTATATCAACATCGAAAACCCCGCAACAACCAAACCACATCAGCAAGCCTGTGGAGGTCCCTGGCAAACCAAGCTTGCAGAAAACATCGAATAGCAGCTGGGAAAAAAGCTCCACTCGCACCGCCAAAAAGGAAGCAGCATCAACCGCTGGCCTTAGTACGGAGGACGCACCGACCAACCACCTAAACAAAGTGAGCTGGGCCAGTTCAGGGCCTCTCAGTGCCCAAGTAACTGATAACAACTAGTATAAAAAATTTATAGAAAACAAAAGATTAACACAAAAAATGAAAAAAAGCTAAGAAATCAAATGGCTGCGGAGCGTAAAGAGTATGAACTGCAACCTCACGAATGGAAAGCAAACTTGAAAATGGAATTGAAAAATTACAAAACCCAGGGTCGGATGCGACCCCTACGACGGCAATAGGGCAATAAAAATGTGCGAGAGCGTCTAGCCGACAAGGAGGAAAGTACAGAAACTAGCGAGGAAACAATAGGAGAAGATTAGTTCGCTACTCAGTCACAAAGCAGCTAACTAATAAAGCGAGTGTAGATTAAGGTTCGAACAAACAGGAATCGCATAGGTAATTTTAATAAAATTTGAGCAGATTCTATGGCAGAAATGAAAACGTTTGTCGGAGAAGAACTGAAAGATCAGAGACCATAAATGACGCTGCGAGAGGCTTGCAGTGGGCACTGAACGAACGTCCTCTCTCCACCGCAGTCAGGGACAAACCATCCGAAGCGGGCCGTGACTACGCGGACACGACCATGCCGTATGAACGAAAATATGTGAAAGGTGCGGAAAAATTAGAGATTTTGCAGTGGGATTGTATTACTTTTCACAAGCGCGCCACTGCACTTAAAAATTGCATGAACTGGTCACCGATCCCGCCAGACGTTATATGCCTACAGGAGGTTGGGCCCAAGATGGTCAAACTTCAAGGATGATATTGTGTTTACAAGATCCAAAGTATCCCTGTGTAGCCTCGCTGGTTAGCAAAAGTGTTGCAGCAAAGGTAGAACACATGGAAAGTTTGTGAATAAACAATTATTTATTTTCCCTCCTTCCTCCTAAGAGAGGCAATAAAGGTGAAAACCGTGATATTAAATTTATACAGACCTCCAAAAATAAGCCCGAGGACTGTTGAACTTCTTACAGATGTCGTCAGCATTGCAGGGTCAGCATTGCAGCCACATCTACGAAGCTGAGTAACAGCGTAAGTCGACACACGTTCCAAGATTTGGCTTTCACACATAATATTAACGACACTAACTGGACAAACATGGAATACAATCGTGAATCTCGGGAGCGATCACTATATAATCAGCATTTCCCTGTAAACTCCAAAACTGCGTAAGGCCAAAGGAGATGTGGGGATCACTGACTGGAAATGGTACCGACGACGCAATCCCCTGCTCGACTCCGAGCCGGGGTCATTTGGGGAATGGTCAGTTTATTTGGGGACTTTATTACCTGTGCGATCACAGCGCCATCTGCCCTGCGACGTGTTAGACAGCCATGATTGCATATGAAGCGGCCTGGAGGCTGCGTGCTGAACGGGCAAAAATTTACAGCCTGACTGAGCATCGTGCAGAATATACTACAGTATATAGCTGGTGACTTCAGTGCTCGCAACAAAATGGAGAGATGTCTTGCAGAATGTTTTTTTTCATATAACCGGTGCAGAAGCATAGACAAATTTTTTTTGAGGGTGGGGGGAGGGGGCGGGCAACCTGTCATTTGAAGAGGGCCCCTGCGTAGGCACATGTGGTCTGGTGTCACTTTGGACTCTACATGCTATGACAAAATATCAGAGGGGGGCTGGGGGGCATGGGCCCTGTGTGCTACCTCCTGGCTACGCCACTGCGCCGGTGCCTGCTTGTAAGAAGAAAGAACCAACTTGTTGCATACGCCACTGCGCCGGTGCCTGCTTGTAAGAAGAAAGAACCAACTTGTTGCATATCATAATCAGACCTATTCTTTCGGGCTTGTCGCTCGGATGCACTACATCCTTGTCATAGGCTTCCAATGACATATGTTATTACATGTTCATTCCCGATGTCTTTCAAGTAAAGTTGAACTCGACAAAAGACTCATCTTCATGCACTTTGATGAAAATTAGAGTGACTGTAGGCGTTTTGAAGGATGAACCTACTTACACAACCACTTATTGGCGAATTCAGCATACATTGCTCTAGTACAACGCGTCTGTGCTTTTGTTCTTTTTACCAGCACAGAAGATTAATCCGAAAACCAAAGTTGGCTGACTCATAAGAGAAGTGTTCCCAAATAGAATGACCACTGCATATACTGCAAGAGTAAATCAAAAACAGCATTTTCGTATACGACCATCAGCGTATTTCACCTTATCTCGCAATCTCTCGGCAATGATCCATGTTTTTTTAGAAATAGCAAATCAACCTCAGCAATTTTTGAAAGGACATTCCTGTGTGAAGGTTACCCCCTTGACGCCGCTTTTCATCGTAGGCTGTTGCTGCGACAGCAGTATTTAAAGCACACTCTTACGAGCCAATAATATCAAGACTTCAGGGGAGGCTATAGTACAACTTGCATATTATTACAGGATATATAGCTGACAATCATTTCACAGTGCACTGTGCGATGTCAGTTTACGTTAAACAACAACAGATGGCAGAAATATTCGGAGCTTTCCATTACAGCATTCCTCATAATTATAGCGTGGTTTTTTGATGTTTAACCCGGGATATTACTGTATTATCTAAGTGAGCTACAACTTTCATTGCCGACCTAGGCTCTATCCCCATGACGGTCTTCAGCGCAAAAAAAAAAACAGGCACACGAAAAACAAGAAACTGCGCGACACAAGTACTGTCTAACAACTGAAAGTTTAATTGAAAAAAAAAAACATTGTACATAAAAACACAAATGAAGGCACAAATAAAATCTTATCCCCCCCGGCCAAGAATCGAATCACGTATGCTGCAAATACAAAACTTCAGCATCGGTAAGAACAATAGAAGGCCGGCTCATCCAGCAGGCTTTCGCTTTTATATCATTTCAACCGCTTCTGCGATTTCACGGGTCTTTAAATTTTGTATCTACAGCATACGGAATTAGATGCTTGGTCGTGGTTGAAAAAATTTAGTTTGTGCTTTCATTTATTTTAATATATATATACATACATACCAGGTTTTTTTTTTCATTAAACTTTCAGTTGTTAGACAGTGCTTGTATTGTGTACTTTTCTTGCTTTTTGTGTCTCTTCTTTTGCACTGACCATCTTGAGTATGTTCCAACTAGCTCGATTTGTTGCATTATGGTCTTATCTATTCATCTTCAGCATTACTATCAGCCTTATATTGGCTTACACTTATACTGAAGTCTGTTGAAACGTGCCACAACACACTATAGCGTTTATGCTATTATTGATGACAGGCGTGAGCATGACGAAGGAAAGGTGTTATTACCCCCCCCCCCCCCCCACCCCCCGCAAATTTCTTGACGGACAGTCATTCATAAGCAGCATTAACACCGCGATTGAAACAAATAACTTTCCGCTAACGGACGCATACGTACAGTCTTTTTGGCTCACTGAGACTCAGGTCAAGCCATAAGTCTGAGTGATTCCGGCTGAGTAACACAGTGGTGAAGTTCAGTTACAGTGTGAGTCTGGTTGAGAAAAAGGGCAGAGTCTCAGTCATGGTGAGTCCGGTTGAAAAAACTTTTGGCGCGTCTGACCCCCCGTATTCCCAAACGCTCCTTCACTCAAGGGCTCTCCTCGACTCGAAAAAGTCGATGGGAACGCCGTCTCTTGGCGGACCAAGTCACTGCATATCGGCAATATTCTGCAGTGATTCTTGAGAAGCGCAGCGTCGATTTCAGTCGAGCAGCGGCGCAGTGCTCAGCTCGGTCAGGTGAAAGATGGAATTCGAGTCGAGGGAGCGTTTCTGAATACGGGGGTGAGTCCCAATGAGCTCTCAGAGCAAAATATATTTCTTGGGTGAGTACGAGTCTAAATTTTTTTCCCGGCCTATACCTATACGATAATTTTTTTAAGATATTGCAGATGTTATATGAAAAAAAAATAATGAGAATCAGGTTCTTTTAGTTTTCAACACATGAACTCTAAGTCGAGGTGAAAATGCATTTTCGTTGCTAAATGGCGTTGACGCTACTAATTCGCAAAAGCTCATTTGATTCTTGATCTGAGTGCAGTTGTTTATATCGGAGAGTTTATATCGGAGAGTTGTGGTGCATGATAATTTATGGTATATCCCTTTTTTTATAAGTCAAGAAAGTCGCACGTATTTCGAAATATTCGTAATCATATTTCGAGGACGCCTGGCGTGCCCGTGCTCCCCATTACGTAACTCCGAAACGACCCGTGACCGGGAAGTTTACGGCACGCCGAGGTGTCAATAGTTAGCATAAATGAGCTTGTCAATAGGGCTCCAGAATGTCGCGGCACATGGACGAAGCAGGTGACCGCAAAAACAACTAACGCAACGGTTACAAAAGCTCGCATATTGACAAGCTTCAATTCGTTTGGCGGAATAGGAGATGAACAGTTGTTGCACATCGACTAGATCTTCACCATCATTAGGCCTGACTACGCCCACTGCAGGGCAAAGGCCTCTCCCATGTTCCGGCAATGAACCCGGTCCTCTACGCTCTGATTCTTGCAAACTTGTAAAGTTCATCTGCCCCCCCCCCCCTAATTTCCTATCTCCCCCTCATGGGTTTGCCGTCTCTTGGAATCCAGCCAGTTATACCCTTAGTGACTAGCGGTTATCCTGGCTACACACTACGTGCCCGACCCATGACCATTTGTTTTTCTTGATTTCAACTATCATGTCTTTTACACCCGTTTGTTCCCTGATCCACTCTGCTTTCTTTCTCACTGACTACAAGCCTTTGCTAATTATTTAGCTTTGTTTTGTTACCCTTCTCACAATAAAGTTATACCATCGCGTCGTATACGAAGTACTTTATTGTGATGCCTGTAGGCAGGTTGTGACGGAAGAAAACAAGCTCGCTCGTACATATGTTTTGTGCGCAGATACTCTTTCTCACTTC
Source organism: Rhipicephalus annulatus (assembly GCA_013436015.1). Classification (NCBI taxonomy): domain Eukaryota; kingdom Metazoa; phylum Arthropoda; class Arachnida; order Ixodida; family Ixodidae; genus Rhipicephalus; species Rhipicephalus annulatus. The sequence continues at coordinate 24,802 of WOVY01006368.1, read as the reverse complement.
CTCCTGATAAGAAGAGTGCTGCTTCGAAAGTTTCTGTGCCGCCACTGCGGAAGAATACCAGACTAGTGGTCAGCGTTATGCAACTGCTGTGTCTAGCACAGAGGATGATGAGGTTACCGAAAGATATCCTCCCCATCCTCGCTCGCACGTACACGATGCAGACGGGCCTCCAGACCCTTTTAGCTCCAGACGACGATTCTACGGAGGACCAAACTGCCTGTTGTGAAAAAGTTGACCTGTATGGAATGACTCATACGTGCGTGTCGTGCCAGTTGTTTCATTCATTTTCGTGGTGAAGGTGACTGGCGAATAAAATCCAGCGTGTAATCTGAAGCCATCAAAGCTGCCGAAGTCGAGACTCTGGTGTGTAATGAACGAGAAAAACCAAGGTGCTCTATTTATCGATGATAGTGAAGTCGGCATACAGACAACGTGAACGCAGGAAAGCGTAGGTACATTTGCCTAAGTTTGCATAAGTGAAGTAATAAAAAAAAAGAAATGAAAACGCAGAAGATGAAACCACGGCATATCCACGAAGTGAATGATGGTGAGTGGGCGAAGCAATGGGACCGTTCGGTGTTACCGTAAGTAACCAATGACGCTGAAGACTCACGCATGTAAACAAGTGACAAGGCGGCGCACAATTATATACAATGTTTATTGGTCATAAATGATATGTTGTGTTGAGTTGTGAATTTCGTTTTGCTGTCATTACTGCTGCTTTGTGCTTTCGGGTCTAACCTGAACTTGGCAAAGACGAGGTTGTGCACGTTCCCCTGGTTTTTCATAGCTGGTCGAGGTAAACGTGCCCAGTTTTCAATACCCCTGGTGGTTGTTGCTTGTTTCCCGTCATACGAAATGAATCGCAAAGCATATCGAGATGACATATACATATACTGCACAAGCCAGTCGTTGTCCGTGATCATCATCATCGTCATCACGGCTACGGCGCACAACGCCAATTGCGTCAACGGAGAAGGCTCGGCCTTGAGAAGCTCCAACCCAAAAATTGGACGCGCAAAAGGATATGAGCTGACGTATTCGCTTTTCGCGAACGGTGCTCGGGTCATTGAGCTATCGCTACTTCCTTTTCCCAATTATACATAGTAACACTGAACCAGATAGTGCTGACAGGCACGAAATGTTTTGCTGTCTTCTTGATTTGCTTGCTTTAAACATTTCTCAGAACTCTGCCAACAAAAATTAGCTTTCGTTGGTTCCTACTATGTACTGGCGTCAACACAAACACACACACACACACACATTATATATATATATATATATATATATATATATCTATATATATATATATATATATATATTGTGTGTGTGTTCTCGTTCGATGCTCTAGCACTGAGCTACCACGGCGGCTATCCTCCTAGCCACCTCATTGGGTATATATGTGAATTTAAACGTGGGAGTGTCAGCGTCATCGGTAGCCATGGCGGCGGGTTGTAGCACACTCTTTAAGAGCCTGTGCAGCTGACCAATAGTCGCTCCTATACAACCTAAGGCACCAAGTCTGCCAGTACAAGACTCTCGTAATGAATAAGGGAAAGTATACTTAAGGGCTCGTCATTATCAATGTGTCAAAACAATATATATATATATATATATATATATATATATATATATATATATATATATATATATATAATGTGTGTATGTGTGTTTGGATTCAGGCAATCAATATTTGATAGATAAAAATGCAGGGCCACGGGCAAACACATCATTTGATTATACATTTTGACCTGGTAACTGCCTTTATCAAGTGCAACTTTGCAAGCAGCAATAATTAAGGGCAGGACATGGATGCTTGAGAGGACAACTTCAAAAACAGTGCGAGTGTGTGTCCTGTTTCGACAAGTGGTCTCGTCTTCTTCAAAGTGCTTCAGTTGAAGGAGACAAGTCGGCTCCAGCACATGTACAGACACCCTGTTTACGAATTTCTTCATCTTAACAAGCAAAGGTAGTTCCACCGATACAATTTTATTAGACTGAGGGGGCGCATAAGGGTGCATGTCGTCATATTTGTAAGACGAAAATAGACACCTGTTCACACAACGAAGAGGCGAAAGGAAGACTTGGCGATCACACGTAAGCGTATACGCTTATGTTCATGAAAGCAAAGAAAGCTTGAAAGCGTACACTGTGTGACCGTGGTAATTGCAAACATCTTACATGCAACCAGGCTAACCCATTAAAGCAAGACTACACAATGACACAACCTAAGCAAACTCTTTTAGGGGAGATGTATGTGTGCTTGCGTGCATGTACATACGCTTCGAAATAAGGGCCAGGTCTTGGCTGGGCGAATGTTGTTGTTCAAAGATTACAGCATGCCGCAAGGGGGTTCCAGTAGCTGCAGAATGGAGCTGCGATTGCTCCACTGTTACGGTGCAGCGACCTCGAGTAGCGGGGCCTCGACCGACAAAGCGCGCGTCTCTCCATGCAGCCTCCTCGCGTCCACCCCATAAAGCCATACTTTAGTCCACTTGCAATGTATACGACGAGATCCACGGAAGGTGGAAAGTTGCATTGTTATGTTGTTCACTCATTGGTATCTCTCATAAAACAACACGGGATGGTAAATACCACGTACTTTTTGCCGACTCACGATGGCATGGAGGAAAATGAGAGAGAGCGAAAAAATGAAGAAAGGAACGGTACACTTGTTTTTCAGGGCAAAGGTTAAAATAATCCTGTGTTTACGGACATAAGAACGTCAATGTCAGTTACTTGCTTTAGTTGTAAAATAGGCTTATTTAGGATTTGAGTGTAGACTCACAAAACAAAAACAAAGAAAACGCACAGTTATGCCATATCTAGGGCTCCCCATCAAAAGTACTATGATAACTCATAAATATACCCAGAAGAAATATGAAAGCCACAGTCATAGAAAGCCAAGTAAAGTTTAGGAGAAGTTGTTTGTGGTTCTTAATTGAAGTCACGCAATTGGGTCATTCCACATCAACTGTTCCAACCATCCCGCTCGATCATCTGCGATTTGATTGAAAAAATTAAAGACTACCTAGCTAAAATGAGAAGTATTCCACCAAATTATGTTTAGCGAACATGCTTTTTGCACTACTTAGGCCACATGTGAAGCTTTTCGGAAAACTCAAAACGAAGGCTCATGAAATGCGTTGTCGAAAAGTTGGTACTTTCTAAATTAGGTGAGGACGAAATTTTCCCAATAGAACGATGGCAGACTTTCACTTAAATAAGTTTCATGAACTCTTACGTTTTAATGAGTTTTTTTAGTTGCCGTAACTATGAATATGATCCGTATTGGATGTATTTTTTTATCTACAAAATTTAACACTAAGTGAAATGAAACATTTTTACTTACTGAGCTGTCAGGGAGTTTTGCTGCAGGCAAAACAAAAACATAGTTTGAGAAGTATAGTGTGAAATAGTGTGTAGAGCTGACAATCAAATTGCAAAATACTAAATTTTTATTTATACATGTTTTGCCATACACACATATATTGAGGTCAGCTAGAAAAAATATGCAAAAGAGTGCGATGACTAGCAGCCTTTATTTTCGTTTGACTGAGAAAGTTTTATCCAATTTTAGAGAAGTACTGACGAAAATGTTAAATTAATTGGGGTTGTTCCACATAGGAACACGGGCGTCGGGGAACCCTAAAACAATGCCTTAGTGTTTGTGAATGTATTGACTATATTTTGAAAACCCTTTACGTTTAAAAGGAAGAAAAAAGTGGAAATTTTAGGGCTCGTCTGTCTAACAAGAAATAAAGAGCCCTTAAATTTCCCCTTCTTTTTTTTATTCATAGCAAGGGTCTCTCTCCAGCAGACTTGATGCCTTTAAGTAGTAAGTGAAGGATTACATGGTCATATACCAGCTTGTTATACGATCACGTGCTATATGTGACGCTGACAAACAGAAACAGTGCTCCTAACTCACCGTGATGGCTAAATTATAGATGCGCTAACACGCCCAGGTTTTAATGCACATAAATACACCTTGTTGTGGTCTGGGTCCTGTGGGTCTCGTCGTTGGTAGCTGGCTCCCATCGGACTCGTCCCTTATAGCGAGAAGCAATGCTTATATGGGAAAACAGAGAACAGACGTTTATTTACATTAGAGAGAGGTCAATAAGAAAGTTTAGATATATAGTGGCGTTCTTCGTACATGGCGAGTTCTCCACTCGAAAAAGCACCGAATGAGCCGTGGGGGCTCATTATAAAGGGTCTGTCCTCCCCAGATCCCTAGATCGGGGACCGCGTACAGATGGCACCGTCCAATCACGGACCACACATTACCCGCGAGGGTGACGAGCACGCACGGTCCACGCGAACGTTCAAAACTGAAGCGTGGTCACCGCACGGCCATGTGGCACGAACGCGGCTCCCCCCCCCGTCAAGGTGTGTCGCTGGGCGAGGGGTCTGGAGTTGATGACTGCATCCATCGAAAGGGCCGCCGTAAACAAGCTTCAAAGGGTGCCGAACGACTCGTTCAATTAGCGGGACGATTCCCGGCCGCCGCCGCCGCCGTCATCTTCCAAAGAAGAAGCTGCACCGGTGGTCTCCCGAACTGCTCACGGCGCCGCGGCGGCGGCCGGGAATCGTCCCGCTAATTGAACGAGTCGTTCGGCACCCTTTGAAGCTTGTTTACGGCGGCCCTTTCGATGGATGCAGTCATCAACTCCAGACCCCTCGCCCAGCGACACACCTTGACGGGGGGGGAGCCGCGTTCGTGCCACATGGCCGTGCGGTGACCACGCTTCAGTTTTGAACGTTCGCGTGGACCGTGCGTGCTCGTCACCCTCGCGGGTAATGTGTGGTCCGTGATTGGACGGTGCCATCTGTACGCGGTCCCCGATCTAGGGATCTGGGGAGGACAGACCCTTTATAATGAGCCCCCACGGCTCATTCGGTGCTTTTTCGAGTGGAGAACTCGCCATGTACGAAGAACGCCACTATATATCTAAACTTTCTTATTGACCTCTCTCTAATGTAAATAAACGTCTGTTCTCTGTTTTCCCATATAAGCATTGCTTCTCGCTATAAGGGACGAGTCCGATGGGAGCCAGCTACCAACGACGAGACCCACAGGACCCAGACCACAACAACTGGATGGCAGCGGTGGGATCGAGCTCATCGACCAGGAGGCAATGCTGAGACCTGCTGTCTGGAGGACCTAGAGTCGGACAAAACTGCTTCGTGGCATCTCTGACAACACGGGAAGGAACGCGTCCGAATTCATGACTGCATAGGGTGAGTGCACTGCTTTTCTTTGCTGAGATATCACCAGGCTTTGCGTAGGATTGTAAACAAAGCAGTGATTTGGTAACGGTTGACGGAAGTATTGATAGTACGTCAAAGTTGTTTAGTTAAAAGAGTTAGCAGCACCAAGGACCGCCATGAATTTGAAGGGACTAAAAAAGCCAGAGTTGTTAGAGTTGGCCCGAGAGCTGGGCCAGGTAATTGCCGAGACGAAAAGAAAGCAGGAGATCATTGACGCCATCGAGAAGATCGGGGCAGATGACGATGAGCTGAGCGAATGCTTGGAGGCTATTACGCAAAGGAAAGAGGAGCAGAGGCTCCGTGAGGAAAAAGAGGAGCAGAGGCTCCGGGAGGAAAAAGAGGAACAGAGACGTCGTGAGGAGAAAGAGGAAAGAGAACGTATCGATCGTATGGAAATGAAACGCCTAGAAATTGAACTAGCAAAGGCTCAATCAATGAACGGAGCTAGCGCAGTGGCACGAGAAAGAGAGCGCCGAATGACAGATTTGATGCCATCCTACGCGGTAGGAGGGGACATGGGTCTTTTTCTGGTGCACTTTGAGCGCACGTGCGAGAGGGAAAATTTTGCTAAAAACACGTGGCCCCAGCGCTTGCTTACGCTGCTGCCGTGTGAAGTAGCTGACATTATAGCCCGTATGGGTAAAGAAGACGCAGACGACTATGACAGAGTCAAAGCGAGTCTGCTCAAAAAGTACAGACTGTCAGCGGAGGCGTTCAGGCGAAAATTTCGTGAGATCGAGAAAGCCAAAGACGAGTCATACCCAGAGTTTGCGTACACCTTAAAGGTAAATCTGGAGGAATGGCTTAGAGAGGAGGGTGCGCTTGGCGACGCGGAAAAGACTCTGCAGTGTTTTGCGTTGGAACAATTCTTTCGGCGTCTACCTGAAAACATTAGGTACTGGGTTCAGGATAGACAAGGAGTAGATACTATCACGAGAGCGGCAGAGCTCGCAGAGGAGTACGTAAATCGCCGTGCCCTCGAAGGCAAGGATGTCCCTAGGAGGGAGATTAGTAAATATCGGGCCGACAAGCCTCCGCGATGGACAAAGTCGGGTCGGTATATGCCGAAGGAGGGTTTAGACTCCAAAGGAAGCGGTGATGAGAAAAACAAGAGAAAGGAAGAAGCACCCGAGAAAAGGGCGGAAGGGCAACAGAAAAAGGCGTTCGAGGCCAAGAAGCCGATAGTTTGCTATAACTGCCAACAGACGGGGCATATTTCTTTGGGTTGTAAGAACCCGAAAGTTGTGTTAATGTCACTCTGTAGTAATGACGAAAACATGAAATTGCTAGAACCATACATCCGAGACCTAGTCGTGAATGGCCAACCGTGCCGCGTGCTCCGCGATTCGGCCGCCACTATGGATGTAGTGCACCCGTCCTATGTCGAGGAGAGTCAGTTTACAGGAGAATGCGCGTGGATAAGACAAGCAGTAGAGACAAACAGTGCATGTCTCCCAGTAGCAAGAGTCCGCATCGAAGGCCCTTTCGGTGTTCTAGACACTGAAGCTGCCGTTTCGGCACATCTCCCAGTGCAATACCCGTATTTGTTCTCAAATAAATCAGAGTACTTGCTGCGACAAAAAGGAATTGGGTTCAGTGAGGGTATCGTACAGGCCTTAACTCGATCCAAAGCAAGGGAGCTCGCCGCTCAGACAGTTTGTAAAGATCCGGTGGCAGACGAAACAGCTTCAGCGGCAGAGCCTTCTTTACCTGGCACGAAACTGGACCGCCCTATAATGGAGCCTCAAAACACAATATCTAAAGAAAGATGTAAGAAACCGGATGAATCCGAGGCATCTCGAGAAGTAGAATGCACTATAAAGCTGTTAAATGTAAGTCCTACAGAACTGATAGTGGAACAGGAAAATGACTCCACTCTCCGTAACTTAACGCCAGACGCGAAGGAAGGGGTGGTGGTCTGGGTCCTGTGGGTCTCGTCGTTGGTAGCTGGCTCCCATCGGACTCGTCCCTTATAGCGAGAAGCAATGCTTATATGGGAAAACAGAGAACAGACGTTTATTTACATTAGAGAGAGGTCAATAAGAAAGTTTAGATATATAGTGGCGTTCTTCGTACATGGCGAGTTCTCCACTCGAAAAAGCACCGAATGAGCCGTGGGGGCTCATTATAAAGGGTCTGTCCTCCCCAGATCCCTAGATCGGGGACCGCGTACAGATGGCACCGTCCAATCACGGACCACACATTACCCGCGAGGGTGACGAGCACGCACGGTCCACGCGAACGTTCAAAACTGAAGCGTGGTCACCGCACGGCCATGTGGCACGAACGCGGCTCCCCCCCCGTCAAGGTGTGTCGCTGGGCGAGGGGTCTGGAGTTGATGACTGCATCCATCGAAAGGGCCGCCGTAAACAAGCTTCAAAGGGTGCCGAACGACTCGTTCAATTAGCGGGACGATTCCCGGCCGCCGCCGCGGCGCCGTGAGCAGTTCGGGAGACCACCGGTGCAGCTTCTTCTTTGGAAGATGACGGCGGCGGCGGCGGCCGGGAATCGTCCCGCTAATTGAACGAGTCGTTCGGCACCCTTTGAAGCTTGTTTACGGCGGCCCTTTCGATGGATGCAGTCATCAACTCCAGACCCCTCGCCCAGCGACACACCTTGACGGGGGGGGAGCCGCGTTCGTGCCACATGGCCGTGCGGTGACCACGCTTCAGTTTTGAACGTTCGCGTGGACCGTGCGTGCTCGTCACCCTCGCGGGTAATGTGTGGTCCGTGATTGGACGGTGCCATCTGTACGCGGTCCCCGATCTAGGGATCTGGGGAGGACAGACCCTTTATAATGAGCCCCCACGGCTCATTCGGTGCTTTTTCGAGTGGAGAACTCGCCATGTACGAAGAACGCCACTATATATCTAAACTTTCTTATTGACCTCTCTCTAATGTAAATAAACGTCTGTTCTCTGTTTTCCCATATAAGCATTGCTTCTCGCTATAAGGGACGAGTCCGATGGGAGCCAGCTACCAACGACGAGACCCACAGGACCCAGACCACAACAACCTTAAGGTGGACGGGGGGATGATCGCTGCTGTAGCTCAGTCGGTAGAGCATCGGACGAGTTATTCGAAAAATGCAGGTTAGGTCCCTGCCTGCAGCAAGTTATCTTTTTGTCCACTTTGTTCACATCTACATTATATTACTACTACTACTGCTAATCATCATCATGAGACTAACTTCGCCCACTGAAGGGCAAAGGCCTCTCCATGTTCCGCCTATCAACCCAGTCCTATACGTTCTGCTGCACCCGTAAACTTTTTAACGTAATCTGCCCACCTATTTTTGTGTGTCCCCCTAACCCGCTTGCCTTCTATGGGGATCCAGTCAGTTATTCTTAATGACCAGCGGTTATCCTGCCTACGCCTACATGCCCGGCCCATGTCACTATCTTCTTCTTGATTTCAACCATGATATCTTTAATCCCCGTTTTTTCCCTGACCTACTCTGCCTCTTGCTGTCTCTTAAGGTTACATCTACCATTTTCCTTTCCATCGCTCGCTACGTCGTCCTCAATTCAAGCTGAACCCTCTTTGTAAGCCTCCGGGTTTCTGCTCCATAGGTAAGTACCGGAAAGATGCAGCTGTTGTATGTCTTGAGGGCTAGTGGCTAATTACTATTCACGATTTGAGAGTAGTTGCCAAATGAGCTCCTCACCATCCTTATTCTCCTTATTCACTCTCATGCTTTGGCTCCGCGCTTACTACCTGTCCTAATTAAGCATATTTCTTCACAACTTCCAGCGTCTCTCCACCTATTGCTAAGTGCTGTTTTCTTCCGACTCTGTTGCACATTACTTTAGTTTTGTGTATATTAACTTTTAGACTTACTCTTCTGTTTCCCGTGTCCAGTTCAGTAATCTTAAGCTATAATTTATCCCCTGAGTTACTCACCAAGGCAATGATATTAACAAACCGCATGTTGCTTAGATATTCTTCATCAACTCTTATCCCTAACTTTTCCAGTCTAGGACCTTGAAAACCTCCTGTAAACACGTGATGAATAACATGGGGGGATCGTGTCTCCCTACCTTACACCCTTCTTTATTGACATTCTGTCATTTTTGTTTTTTTATGAAGAACTATGGTGGCTGTGGATCCTCTGTATATTAAGTCCAGTATTTTTATGTAGGGTTCGTCGACGCCCTGGTTTCGTAGTGCCTGCATTACTGCTGATGCCTCGACTGAGTCAAACACCTTCTCGTTATCTATATGAAAGCTATGTGTAGGGTTGGTTGTATTCTGCGCATTTATCTATTACATGATTGATAGCATGAATATGGTCTATTGTGGAGTAGCCAGCATGAAATCCTGCTTGGTCCTTTGGATTATTGAATTCTAATGTCCCCTTAATTGTATTAACTTAGATATTTTTCGAACTGTTTAGAGAACAGACAGTAAGCTGATCGGCCTATAATGTTTCAAGTTCTTGACGCCTTCTTTCTCGTGGATTAAAATGATGTTGGCGTTCTTCCGAGATTCTGGTACCCTTCCCGTCAAGAGACACTTCGTACATGAGGTGGCCAGTTTTTCTAACACAACTTTTCCACCATATTTCAGCATGTCCGTTGTTCCCTTATCCTTGCCAGCGGCTTTGCCATTTAGCATTATTTCTAGGGCGTTCCTTACCTCCCCTGTCGTTACTGGTAGGAGAGATAAAGAAACTTTTTATTTCAATGATAGAGAAATGTCGGATGGGGCTCTCAGTCCAGAGCTCCAACAGCCGCTGCTGCGTCCCGCACCCACCAAACCAGATTCCGCTGGCCACTCGGGCTTTCATCACGCAGCATGGCCTCCCAGTCTAGTAGGGTAGGAATAGGAGAAATGTTGGCAGAGCGCCTGGCAGGTGGACGCTGACATTCTAGTGTTGCATGAAATAACGTCGGTACTACTTCACAGCCAGGGCATTTGTCACGGTAAGAAGCTGGATGGAGGATGTGGAGGAAATAGAGGTTCGGAAATGTGTTCGCCTGTAGTTGACGCACCGCACTTGCATCCTTTCGTGTGAGCGTATGGGGTGGGGGAGGGTACCGAATGCGTTCTCGTCTATAGTGCTCGAGTGTCTAGATATCCTAGAAGTCTCGTGTTTGTGGCCTCCTCACCTGCGTTGGCCAGCTCTTCCTCCGCATCTCGATTAGTGAGTGCTCGGGTAGCTGCATGTGCGCAGTCATGACCGAGGAGAGAGGCGTGCCCAGGGATCCAGACCAGTCGGAATTTGTGTGGCGTGTGGAACGCAGTGTTTAAAATTCCGTGTGTGTGCTGTGAACAATACCCCGTGTGAAGGCACGGCTGGTATCCATTGAATCTGTAAAAATTACAATAACATCTGTGTGAGGAAGGTTTATGGCAGCGTGGGAAATCGCCAGAGCAACGGCACACTCTTCGCCCTCAGATATCTTCTTTGTAGGTGCGCTGATTGAGGCTATACTATGTCGAGATCATTGTTCACCACTGCTTCAACTGTAAAACTGTGGGAGTGGTGTTTAGAGGCGCCGCAGTATAAGAGTGTTTGGAGGCTGATGAGGCGCGTGAGGTTTTTCCCCATTTGCCCGCCGGCACTGAGCGTTGCGCTCAGGGTGCATATTGCGGGGAAGTGGCGCGACTCTAATTCTTGCTCGGAGATCACTGTGTAGCTGTTTCCCTGGTGTGTTGTATCCACATCGGCTCGGAAGATAGCCTATAGCCTGACGACTAGCCGCTCTCCCACTTGTGTGTTGCGGAGTCTTCGTATACCTGACTATTACATTGTCCTTCGGTTAGTTCTCTTACGTTGTTGTGTACTCCCATGGCTAGGAGACGGTTGGTAGATGCGTACGTAGGTAGTACAAGCGCCGTCTTGACGGCTCTGCGGAGGAGAACGTCCAGTCTTCTCTATTGTACAAGCGTTAGAGTTTGATAAGGGACGTGGTAGGTGATGCGGCTTACTATGCAGACATTAACTTTACGTAGAATGTCTTGCTCCTAAAGTCCATGCCTTCGGCTGGTGATGTGGAGGATCATATGCGTGATTTGAGAAACTTGATGTTCTAATATTTTCATGGTGTGCGTTGCCTTAAGATCAGCTTGTATATGAAGGCCAAAGACGCGGAGTTTCTGTACGCAGGGAACTACATGGTCCTCTAAGGTGACTGTGGTTTGCGGGCTGTTGTTGGGCTTTCGCTGGGGATGACGAATGAGTAGAAGTTCCGACTTCTCTGCAGAGCTCGTGCATATGCTTGAACTGTATTTGCTGCTTCTTGGGGCGCATCTTGTATTTGTCCGTCTGAGCCTTTGATCCCCCATATAGTAACGTCCTCCGCGTATAAAGGATGTCGCAGACTTAGAATGGTGGCCAGTAGATGCGGTTATTTAGCTATGTGGATGTTGAAAATTGTCGGGGATAACACCGATTCTTGTGGCGCGCCATTGCCCGCGAGCTTGATGATGTCGCTGCGAAGAGAGCCTAATCCTATGGTTGCCGTCCTGTTTGTTAGGAATGTTTTCACATAGTCGTAAACGCGTCGTCCGCAACGTGTCGACGCAAGATTATCCACTATTAGGTCATGCGAGACGTTGTCAAATGCACCGCGGATAGACAACACAAGAAAGTTCTAGTTTGCGTAGAACTGAGCCTGTCCATTACTACCTCTTTGAGCTGGAGAAGTACGCCTTGCGTGGAAAGATGGGCCCGGTACCCAAACAGTGCATCTGGAAAAAATCTCTCGGTCTTAAGATATGGTTGCAGTCTTTGAAGGGCGACGTTCTTCGTTAATTTACCGAGGCAAGACGTCAACGAGATTCGCCGCAGGTTTCCAAGCTCTAGGGGTTTGCCGGATTGAAGAATTAGTGTTATTTCGGAATGTCTCCATTTCTGGGGTAACGTTCCGGATTTCCAGTGAGAGTTGTAAAAATCTGTGAGCTGTTCCAGGTCTTCATCGTTGAGGTTTCGTATGAGAAAGTATTGGATGTAGTCTTTCCATGATGCTGTGTTGCGCTTGATATTCAGAAGGGCAGCTCGAACTTCGTGCACAGTAATATCAGCATCCAGCGGTGTTGACTCTATATATGGGTAGTTTTTATATTTTGGCTGAGGGCCTGCAGCGATGTACTTTTTTTGAAGCGCCTGTAAGGTGCTGTTGTCGCCTCCATCCTGCTTGTGAAGAAGTGCTTGTTTAGGACTTGGCACTTTTCGGGTCAACAAGGACTCTTAGTATGGCCCACATGCGCGTAGTGCTTAGCGTTCCATTAAGTGACTTACAGAAGTTGTGCTGATTATTCCTCGTGAGCTCTGTGGAGTATTGTTCGGCCTGCAACGTGAGTTGAGCAATGCAAAGTTTAAACTTGCGATTGTGTCTCTGCCTACGCCAGCGTTTTATGAGGCTTCGGCGTGCTTCCCACAGGTGTACAAAGTGCGTGTCTGCATCTGTAGTGCGGTTGTAGTGCTTATTCGCTTGGTTGTTTTATCAAGGTCACCTTGCAGGCACTATAGCATTCAATTAAAGGTTTCCCAGTGTTGTCATTCTGAGTGCGCTGTTTTCTAAATGTATCCCAATTAGTGAGACTGCCCTTCCGCTCTGCAGCACTGGGATTGGAGATGTGCAGCGTAGTGGAAATGTTACAATATCACTACGTAACGTTTCATGTAGATTGGACCAGTTATAACTGCTTACCCCCTTTAAACATTAGGTCAGGGCACATATCTCTGGTTGCGCTGGTTCCTATTTTGGTTGGCGCTTGCGGATCTGTGAGCAGTGTAAATCTTTGATTGCAGATGAGGCGTTCTGACTTGGTACCTTTACGTGTGGACGATAGGTATCCCCATGACGTGTGTGGAGCGTTAAAATCACCAACCACTACAACTTGTTTCTCTAGCTTGCACGTTTCTGCTATAAGGTACCCGAAGTCCTCCCTCCTAGAATTGGTGGAGCTGTAGATGTTCAGTGTAAACAAGCTCTGCTGACTGCGTTTCTGAGAAATAATTTCAACAAGAACATGTGTAATGGAGGACCAAAGTGTGTGTTCTATAGTTGTCAAGTGTTTGGATACTGGTATTGCGACAAGTGAAGGTGTTTGGTAATCTATGTATGTAAGGAAGCCCGAGAGGGTAGGTGTTCAGTGTGTCTCCTGCAGAGCCGTGATATCCGGAAATTGCGTGAAAGTGGCAGTGTACTGCTGCAGGGGGCTCTTCTTTCACCGAAACCCCCTGCAGTTACACTGCTACATGGTGAAGGCAAGACTAGGGGAGCCCTTCCTGCTTTTTGTGGGTTGTGTCCTGAGTTAAGAGTGGTGGGCGAATGTAAGGGTTAGGTCACTTGCTCAGACTTTTGGTGTTAGAAGCTAGTAGGGATGAGTACTGGGGCCCTGTACTAAATGACGCGAAGCTTTCTTGTATGTGCTGTTTTAGCTCTGTTTCAAGTGCTTAGGTATGGGCCTTTAACATATCCCTATGTTCTGCACGGAAATCAGTAATTGCCTGAGTGATCATGCTGGTCACTTCAGCCTTAAGGTAGTCCATCAGTGTTCTGAGCGAATCTTGCAGCTCTTTTTTAGTGCAGTTATGGGCGTTAGATGTGAGATGTACGTTGGAGTGGGTGTGTAATGAGGGTTACTGGGAGGAATGAGGTAAAGAAGATTTCAGGTTGGGAGGCCCCGCTGCTCTACTCGTTTTAGCCAGAGGAGTCTGTCCAGAAGGCACTGACTTCTTGGCTGGTGACGATTCTGATCTCTCCGCGCAAACAGTTCTGTCCTTTTGGAGGATCAGTCCCAGGGTGTTGGTGCTGGTTTTGGATGCAGTTCCTGGCGTGTTGTTTAAGTATTCCAAGGCCCTGTCCTGAGACTTCCCCCTGCTCTTGGATTGTCTGCGCCTCGTTCTGAACCTCAGCTGGTGTCCCGTTGGTGGTGATGTAATTGGTGGTACTAACGCGTTCACCTCCGGTTCCTTCTTGGCGTAATAGTTGTTTGGAGCTTTCTGTTCCCTCGCAGGACATTTGGGGTGTGTAGCTGGGTGATCACTCCTGCAGTGGAAGCATTGAGTTGTACTGCTGTGCTCCAGCGCTGGTGTCTCAACTCCACATACTTGGCATCGACGTTTTGTAGGCATTGGACATACGTCTGCCTGATGTCCAAATACGAGGCAGATTGTGAAAACTTGTTTGCGAGGTCGGCGAATGTAGCATCGGTATTCCGCGCAGTAGTAGTAGACATAACATGGAAATTGAAGGCCTGCAAAAGTTATCAACGCCATGTTTGTGGATCCCGTTATTCCGGCGCGCAAGTCTTCGGCATCGGGTGCGTTGGGTGAAGTATTCTTCTCGGTGTCGATGATGATTCCCTTGCAATAATTATTTGGAGTGGCTACATAAGCTTGTATTTCATATCTATGTTATCCTAGATTTAGTGAAGTGACGGCTTGCAACTGTGTAGTAATAGTTTCTTTTGGTGTGCTCGCAATGGCTATGTTGCGTCCCGCTTGTATGCGAAAAAGAAGCATGTTGACTGTTTCTCCTGGTAGCCCAGCAACCAGGCAGATGGCGCGTGCCAAAACGTGATGGGCCTAGTTACTCAGGCGAAGGCTTCCTTATGGTCGGAAGACCACATTGAAGTCATCTACAGGTAGGGGTGGCGGCCGCGGGGTCACTTTATTTTTAGCAGCCGATGGATTGGGTGCAGAATAAGTTGTGGTCTTTGGCTTGCGTTGGCGGATAACAGTGAACCAAGAATCATAATTCGGATCTACTGAATATTCGTTGGAGCCTGCAGCACCCATTGCTGCTGATTCAATGGTAGAAACCGGAGAAGCCATGCTCAAGCAGTGGAGATCAGGCACACACTAAATGTCACTGCAACGCGCTCGGCGTTTGCACTAACACGGCCAAGCGGCGAAAGTTGCAGCGGCATCGGTGCGGTGTTATGGAGACGGCGATGTATCAGCCGTACTTGGTCACCGGAGAGTTGCTGAGAAGAGCACTTTCACGTTTCGAAACACTTGAAGCAGTCTTGCCTGTGAAAGTCATCACTGCAAAGTCCGAAGTAGGTCTGTTCAACGAAAGCGTCGTAGACAAAGACCCATGGGAGCGTCGAAGGACTGGGAGGAGCGATGGAAAACACGTCCGTTCAGTTACATGGTCGAGTGAAGAGTCCTACTGGTAGGATTTAGAGTTCTCCTGGGCTACTATTGCTTCTTACGATATCATCCTGGTTGTTTAGATTTCTGTACAGCTCTCTGTAGAACTCCTCCACCACCTCAACTATCCCATCCATATTGGTTATGACATTGACTTCCTCGTCTTTCAATGCATACATCCCATTTTCACCTATTCACAAGTGTGCCTTAGCAGCTTTTAGGTTTATGCCGCTTTTTACAGTCTTCTTGATTCTCTCCTTGTTATACCTGTTGATGTCGGCTACCTTGCGCCTGTTATTAGCTTCGGAAGATCCAGTACCTTTATATTGTCGGTTGCATTTGCGGCTTTCAAGATTCATTGTCTCTTAATGATAGTTTTTGTGCCCTGACATAGCTTTCCAGTGTCCTGTCTAGTGACTGTACCTCTGACCTCCATTCATTATTTGCTGATACTACCAGGATTATCGTTCATTGTGTCAACGGTAACGTCGGTTATACCCCATTTAGAGCCTAAAATTTATTCTAAAGCAAAACTGTTATTTCCTGTTCTTTCGCTCTCTCCGCTAGTTCATTATTTGGCTTCTTGCGTATCAGTTTTTGTCTCTTTTTTGTTAAATAAAGGTGAATACGAGCTCTTACTATTCTATGGTCCCTGCATCGGATCTTGCCAACTAATTTCACATCCTGCACAATGCCCAAGTGTACACATAGAATGAAGTCTATTTCATCATTAATTTCGTCATTAGGAGTTCGCCACGTCTACTTACGGTTAGCCCGTAAATTATATTACATTCTGCGAAATCTACTAACAACTCCCTTCTGGCCTTTCTAGAGCCGGTGCAATATTTCCCCACTACATGGTCTCCAGCATGTTTCTTGTCTTCTTTCGCATTAGAGACGCCCATCAGAACAGTATGATGTGTTTTTATTTTATTAACAGCTTTAATAATGGCGTCTTCATAAAAGCGTTCAACGAAATCGTCATCATGGCTCTATGTAGGCGCTTATAGGCCTGTACCACCTTCATCTTGTACCTTTTGATAAACTTAATTATGATACTTGCCACCGTTTCACTGATACTATAGTAATCCTCTATGTCCAGCGATGTTCTTGTGTATAAGAAACCGTATTCTTATAGTTCTTCTCTGTCAACTTATCCACAGTAGCATAGGACGTGTACAGTCTTCAGCACCATACAAGCCCCACTTGTCCTCTCAACTTCGCTGATCACTATTACACCTCATTTCACACCCTCTAAATTCCCGAATAGCACAGCTAGACTAACCACAGTAGATAGTGGTCTAGCGTTGAACGTAGACAAGTTCAGATTCTAATGGCGGCCTGTCCGGACCGAAAGATTCTTAGCACCCTCCACTGCGTCACTGGTCTGACCACCACCTTGGACAATTGCATCGCAGCCACTGGGAACTGAGGACCAAGGGTTGATTGGTACTTTCATGAGGGGGGTAGTGGCAAAGCCCCAGGGTGGCCTATCCGGCTCTGGTGAGGAAGTGCGTTCCCGGCAGGCGGTCGCCACTGAGGCCACGGCCCAATCTACTTCTTTCTTTTTCTATTTAACGATTCCTTTATCACGTGTTTAGGTAAGTATACGATTGGGAATTGTCCGGCATGCGCATTCGAACCGAATATTGTCATCGCATAGTAGGTTGCTGCGCTATCGCTATGCAGACGGTTCTGTTGCACTTTCTTAGCATTGTATAGTACCACCTGACTTCCTAGCATCTCTCAACTATCCATGACTCGCAGCTCGCCTTTATTTTTAAAAAAATTAGAAATAAAAAAAATGGCGCGGTTTCAAACTTCTGACCTGAAATATGTTGAGCCACTATTTAACGATCTTAGGGATTTGTCATCACTTTATTGAGGTGACCTTGCGGGTTCGTGTTATCTTGCCTTCAACACTTGTCACCCTTCAGTGTTGTAAAATTTGATAGAGGTTAAGTTTTATCGCTGCTGCTGTTCTGCACGTTTCCATCTTTACTTTAAGTAAAGGTATTTGTCTCGATGCCATCAGGATTTTTCCTCATTTTCATTTTTCACTTAAAATGATACCATAACCTCATCTTGTCAAGGACATAGGCTCAAAGTCCAGCATTTCTTGATTGTAAACTGAGGGGTTTTCCCACGCACTGCAGGTCTGGTAAAGAGTCCCTGAAACGATTTTTTCACTTTTCATTTTTATTAGACCGCTACTGGAGCAAATCACTGGCACCATAGTTCAATCCAAACACCCATAATTAACTGGGCTATGAGTACTAAAAAGTACCCTCCTCATCCACTCCGCCTTTTACCCTCAACTGCCCTCAACTCTTTCTTCGAGTGTTCGGAGCTACGCTACGCCTTCACGGTGCCTGCGTCACTATGTGGCGTGAGACCACATACACGTAAATCCCGCCACCGGGCCAATACCAGCAGTCTGTGCTGCGCGTTCCACAGCCAATCAGATCAGCTGGAATTGATGATGTCAATGGGGCAGAGCGTGTCGCTTGGTATGTGGGCGGTTGAAAACGCGTTTGGCCGAGTCGCAGTGATCTGCAGCAGTCTAGAGCGATCCGCATTTTTAAAACGTTGTAATAAATAAAACAGTTTACGCAGAGAGCTCAAATAGTTCTTTAAATTACCCTTGGGACTTGGTCTGCCTGGTCAATGTGTTTGTAAAAAAATCCTCAAAAACCGTTTCAGCGCCCCCTTAAGTCATTCTGTGTTTCAAGAATTACTTAATCTTGCGATTCACTATACGGTCGCGAGTGCCGGTTGAATTCATGGCGATGATGGGCCGAAACTTACTTACAGCATATTAAAACCTAGCAAAAACCAGGTGCAACATAGCAGCAATCGAGCTTAGCCTAAAGACTCGATTGACCACCTGCAATGTGCAAGTTTGCAGAAGTGCGAACTACCCGCATTTTTTTATCCATCGTGGTTGGGCATTGATTAAGATGCTCGGCTGCTATTACGAAGGTCGCGGGTTTGATCCCAGCCATGGCGGCCCCGTTTCAATGGAGGCGGAATGGTAGAGGCCCGTGTGCTGCTGGCATATGTGACTCGACATTGTCGCCGTGGTCACTTCACGAAAAGTCTACCAAGGTCAATGTCATCGTTTTCACTGGAAGTGATGTCGTCACCACTGGAGTGATTCTGGTGTGTGTGATGTCAGTGCAGGTTAAGAAACACCAGATGGTCGAAACTCCCGGAGCCCCACACAATGGCTAGCCTCAATTTTTGTCCTTCACAAGAGACAGCACGTTCAAAATTCTATCGGCATGCATGCGGTTCATGCTAAAGCAGCCCATGAAGACGCCCTCTAGGTAGTTGACAAATTCAAACAAGTCTTTTGACGGATAGAGCAATCCACCTTTATTGAAAAACTTTTAATGCAGATTGTCTATCCGCTCTGCCTTTTCACGCAGAAACAAGAAGGAGGGTGAGGCACGTATCACACCCAGTCTTCTCCCCACACTTCTTGGCAACATAGCCTGCCATGCGGTAAACAAGACGAGAGTTGCTGTTTCTTTGCACGAGGCTGTGATGCTCAATGGGGAAAGTCGGCTCCTCGCAGGCAGCATCGTCCGAACTGTCGAGGTCACGTAGTGTCATGTGCTTTTCAATTGTTTCTTGCAGGCTCGCTTGTTGTAGTTGTGCGTCCCTAGTGTCCAAAAGTTCAGGCAACACCACTGGCTCCACACTACTACCACTCGAGGGTCACTAGCCTACACGTGACGTAGTCAGGCACTTTCGAGTCGTCGAGGAATGGCGACCGTTGTGTTCTTCATGAACTTGACCTGTAGTGCTTCGTGGTTTTTTTGTTCGACAATCATGCTGATAAGCTGCTCTTGACAGCTCTTACACATGTTATCGGGTGCACCCATGTCCGAACTGACCTCATAGCTGACCAGCCCGATTTTCATTGCTTCGACTCTAGAATATAATCGGGCGTTTTTTTCAGCCAGCATACTTTCGACGAAAATATTCTGCATAGGGTTGGAGCACACAATGTCAAATGGGCTGAGTTGCACTGCCATGGTCAAAGCGTGTGCCACCTTCAGTTGACTAACATTCTTGACGTTCACGCCTCCTCGGGGTCTGAATGATGACACTATAGTGCTCCCTTGGTAGACGAGGGAATCTCGATGCAGTGATGAGACGCTTCTTTAGACCGGTGAGTGCGCGACCTTCTACGGAGACGCCACCACGTTGTGCCGAACTTGCATTCGCATTTTGCCCAGACGCACCATGTTGCTTGCACTTTGAAAGGGTCATCGTTCAGCCGGATTCAAGGCACACTTCTGTGGTAATGCCCAACCCTTGAACTTGCATAGACATCTCCTGTTCGAAAACACGGCATGGGAGGCGGTCGACATCGCCTGGAAGAAAAGTTCCAAGAATTCGGACCATTCGCCGAGAAATCGCCGAGAAAAGTCTGGTATGGGTGTGATTCGAGGGCAAGCTGCCTCGAATGACCTCAACTTCAATCACAGGGACCCCCCCCAAAGATTCATTCACAAACATTTTAACGAAACATGAACCGATATTAGTACATCCGCGCTAGTCGGTGCCCACCTGGTGCTCCTAGTACATCTAACTCATTAAAGAATTAGGTTGTTTAAGACGTACAGCGATGAGCACTGTTAGGGTGAACACGCGAGCACGTGGCCGACGGCACTGTCAGCGCCCCGTTACGGTCATCACTGGAAACATTGCGCATGCCGCATCACGCCTTCCGCGAAATAATAGTTCCACCGCGCGCATGACGTCATGAATGCACTTGTTCGCCGTCTGCTAGCCGCATTTTTGTTTTCTAAGCCCATGTATCCTGCATTTTGTGATTTCTTTAAACAACTGTGCTTGAACAGAACAAGACAAAAAAACGTGTATATCTATGGGGGCGTGTCTGATTGATGATTGATTTGTGGGGTTTAACGTCCCAAAGCCACCATATCATTATGAGAGACGCCGTAGTGGAGGGCTCCGGAAATTTTGACCACCTGGGGTTTTCAACGTGCACCTAAATCTGAGCACACGGGCCTACAACATTTCCGCCTCCACCGGAAACGCAGCCGCCGCAACCGGGATTTGATTCCGCGACCTGCGGGTCAGCAGCCGAGTACCTTAGCCACTAGACCACCACGGCGGGGCATGGGGGCGTGTCTATTCGTTCTCTTCAAAGTTGTTGTGCATGCAAAGCCGTATATAAAACCACCAAACATCTTTCGCAGCCGTTCATTCTGTCGCCAGATCGTATTATGGCTAGGGTTCCTGATGATGAACGGCGCTCAATTGTCGATCTTTCACTGAAATGTTATTCCCAGCGGTATATTGGCGCTTTAGTCAACAGGCCCCTGAAGACTGTGAACAGGATAATTCAAACCTAAAAGTATGAAGGTCGCATTCAGGATGCACCCCGCGCGCCCCGCCCTAAAGCACCACAGACGATAAAGACGCCCTCATAGTTGCAGCTGCTGTTCGTAACCCTTTCTTGCCAGCCCCAGCAATACGCGAGGACTTGTATTTGGACGTTTCGCACACAACAGTTCGACGTCGCCTGCGTACTGCGGGCCTTCGCAGTCGCGTCGCAGCGCAGAAGCCACTACTAACGGCGGCACAGAAGGACGCACGACGGCAGTTCACTGAGTTGCATGAAGCATGGACATCAGAAGAGTAGGGTCACGTCATCTTTTCGGATGAGTCGACGTTTTCGACGCGACAAGACCAAAGATTGCGTGTTTGGAGACTACCAGGCACACGGTGAGGCAAACTTCCTGCTTTGAAAAGCAATTGTTTTAGTTAACGTCAAAATGCCACGCAGGAATGACCCAGACAACGTGCAAGGTGTTACCGTGGTAGATCGAGTGTGAGCGTGTGGGGTGCTGTTTCAAGATTTGGTTTAGGGCCCCTGCAACTTATACGTGGACACTTATCGTCGGAACAATACTGCAACATTTTGAACAATATGCTGTTGCCATATACGAGCAGTTTATCCCCAGACGGTGATTACCTGTTCCAACAAGACCGGTCACCGTTACACACGGCGCGGGCTGTGAAGGAGTTCCAGGCGGAGCAGCACATGCAGCTACTGGAATGGCCTCCGAAAGGAGCGGACCTGAATGTGATAGAAAACGTGTGGGACCGTCTGAAAGCTTTTTTAACAAGGAAGCCCTTTATTCCGCGACTTCGGACCAGTTGTGGGCGCAAGTCAGCAGCGAGTGGGAAAGGCTGAAAGCCGAACGGGAATATATTCGATCACTTTACGACTCGTTACCGTCCAGAATAGCTGCAGTCGTTGCTGTAAGTGGTCACATGAATCGCTATTAGATTTGCTCATGTTTTTATATGTGTTCTCATGGTCTTGTTTAACTTGAATTGCAAAAAGGCAGTTTTCTTGAATAAAAAGTTTAATAATTATCCCTCTTACACTCACTTTTTTCCTTCACTCGCCAATCTTCAATCCAGATGGACCTTGAAATGCAGAAGGTATCAGCTCAGCGAACTAAAAATGCGGCCAGCAGACGACGAACAAGCGTAGCGATGTCGTGATGCACGCGGTGGAAAGAGTGTTTCGCAAAGCACATGATGCGCATGTGCCATGTTTCCAACGATGGCTGTTACGTGGCGCTGATAGTGCCGTCGGCCACGCGCTCACATGTTCACCCTAACAGTGCTCCCCACTGTACGCTCACTACATCTCAAAAATCCACAAAATTGCTAATGTGCATAACACTGATTCGTAATATATTAGAGAACGCATCGTGCGTATGGAATCTGTATGAAGCGTGTGATGCGGATAAATTTCAATCTGTCCAGAGGAAAATTGTTCTTTCCATTTTTCATCGTTAGACTGACCTGCAGGTCGCGGGATCAAATCCTGGCTGCGGCGGCTGCATTTTTGATGGAGGCAAAAACGCTGTAGGCTCGTGTGTTCAGCCTTAGGAGCACGTTGAAGAACCCAGGAGGCCGGAATTTCCAGAGCCCTCCACTACGGCGTCTCTCATAATCATATTGTGGTTGTTGGAACTTTAAACCCCATATATCCTAATTTCATCACTATAACCATAATGTTTCTCCCTCAACTGTAACAAAACCATTGAAGTCAATATCACTGTGTAGTAGGCGTGATATAAACTGTTTGAAACTATTGCACTTTTTCATTCATTCGACATGCCAGTTATCTAATCGCAATTACATCGTGTATGCTAGTGCTCTGCCAATGAGACGTGGTCGCAATCTTAAGATAGAGCCATTTTTTCGGCGGACTAACATGTACAGTTTTTTTCCAATGAGTATTGTTTACTAGAACGATCTATCTGATCTATTCTATTCGTGAAATTAACATATATGATTTTCTGGAGCCATTTGAGTGACGTTAATATCTTTGCTCTCATTCTGTACCCGGTTGTGCTTAGGAGGTGCGATATTTGTTCTGTAAGAACTTGTGATAGTATAGTTATTCCTTGCTGTTGCATTTATGTACCCCATCCTGAAATAATCTTGCATTAGGATGCAGTATTTGAATATAAATAAATAAGCTATGTAAACAAGCGGTGGCCCCAAAATAGTGAAGGGTATTCCATGAACAAGCTGGCTGCAGCACTAACTTCATTATAACACATCACGCGCAAAGCTCACATTCAAAGCTTGTGTGAAGGTGACAGCGCTGCTGGGACGCGCAGGACGCCCGAGTCTACTGCACTCCTGCAAGGCGCGTTGGGGCGTGCAAAACAACGACCCCACAGGCACAGCCAGAACCACCCACCAGAGACACTTTGGCGGTTCGTCATCAACACGGGGAGTTATTGTACAGTGGCTAAAATGGAGAAGTGTGATTAACGCGCGGCTAGCGCGTAACGTCCTTGGGAGGAAACCACCAGGTGGCGCTGGCACACGTGTAAACGTGTGCCAGTGCCACACGTGTAAACGTGTATAAAGTGGGAAAAGCAGGTATCCAAGCCTGCAGAGGTAAAACGGGGGCTTAGGCAGGGGTGTCCCTTGTCACCCTTATTATTCATGATGTACCTACAAGGATTAGAGGCCAAATTAGAGGGAAGTGAACTGGGCTTCAACCTCTCTTTCGTCTAACAAGGAAAACTCACTGAACAGGCACTACCAGGATTGATGTACGTAGATGATACAGTGCTAATGGCCGACAACAAGGACGATTTGCAAATATTGATGGACATCTGCGGTAATGAGGGAGATAGGTTAGATTTCAGATTCAGTAAGGAAAAATCAGCAGTCATGATCTTTAATGACAATGAAGGTAGTGAGCTTAGAATACAGGAGGTCACGCTAGAGATAACAGATAAAGACAAATATCTGGGCGTATGGATAAGCAATGGGGCCAAGTACCTAAGGTAACACGAAATATACGTGTCGACTAATGGTAACAGGAATGCAGTGGTAATGAAAAACAGGGCACAGTGGAATTACAATAGGTATGATGTGAGAGGAATATGGAAAGGGGGTCATGGTTCCTGGTCTGACGTTCGGCAATGCGGTCTTGTGCATGAGATCAGAAGTTCAAGCAAGATTAGAAATTAAGCAACGTGGAATAGGTAGGCTTGCCTTAGGATCTCACGGGAATACACCAAATCAGGGAAAACAAGGTGATATGGGATGGACATCATTTGAGGGCAGGGAAGCTAGCAGCAAGATAAAATTTGAGAAGCGATTGAGAGAAATGGGGGAAGAGCGTTGGGCTAGGAAGGTTTTCAGCTACTTGTACATGAAGAATGTCGATACAAAATGGAGGAAGCGAACCAGGAAGTTGACTGGTAAATACTTAGAAAACAGCAGGTGGCCAAACCAAAAAGAACTATCGGTTAAGAAGACAGTGAAGGAAACGGAGACTGACATGTGGAGAATGGGCATGATTAAGAAGTCCGCTCTAGAGATCTATCGAACTTTTAGGCAGGAAATTGCCAAGGAAAGGATCTATGATAATACTCGGGGCTAGCTCTCTACTGTTTGAGGCCAGGACGGGAGTATTGCGAACTAAGACATATCGGGCCAAATACGAAGGGGTAGGACACAGTATGCAGTGCGTGTGTAGAGGAAGAAGAACTGCCGAACACTTGGTAAGGTTCTGTAAAGGGCTTCACCTGTTGTTCAGGATGATGGCGCAGAGTTTTTCAAAGCACTGGTGTTTAGGGACAGTGAGGGCAAAACAGACTTTAATCGCGTAGAATTAACTAGAAGGAGGTTATCTGATGGTGGCTAAGTCAAGGCATGAGTGAAAATTAAACCCTTCACTGCAAAGTACGAATCCTCAACCTCACTATTTAAGGAAAAAAATAAATCTAGGTTTTGGTTCATTAAGTATTACGGCTTGGTTGTACTAGCCACCGCACGATCTAAAGGGTACAGCCCACATCCATCCCCATCCATCCATCCATCCATCCA
>WOVY01006367.1:0-86019 GCA_013436015.1 Rhipicephalus annulatus | reverse complement strand
TTTTTGCCGTGCTAGCCTGCTGCCCTCATGACCTCATACTTGGCCTTGATTTCCTTTCGGCCACCTCGGGCCTTAATTGATGTTTCGTCTGGTACCCTCAGCCTTGACTACCAATCTTTGCCGACTACTCTGCAAAGCCCACCAGCCGCTTGAGCCCAACCACTTTCGTTCGCCTGCCTGCCACCTCGAGCCGTCACGTACGTGTCTTTTTCATCGACCCCTCCGTTCCTGACGGTGATTATATCGTTACAAACACAAACCCAATTACTGACGTTCGGCTGGACCGCCTGTTTACTGTGCCCTATACCATCGCGACCATAGCGGATAACTGTGTGTTACTTACTTCCGCTCCTTAACTTTGTTTCATCCCTCAAGTGTTGCCCTGCCATATGTCTCTAGCCCAGCAACTGCCATACAGAGGACGATGTCAGTGTTGTCGCTGTATCTGCTCCTGATCGAAGCGCAGTCTCACGGTCATCCAGCTCAGACGATGGTATGTTTCGAAACATGATTGGATCGGAGCTGTCGCCTCACCAGGCGACGCTCTCTGCCAAGTTTTGACCTCATACAGTGACATTTTCGACACCGACGATCGTCCCTTGGGCCAGACTAAAATTGTCACTCACCGAATCAACACTGGTGACTCTGCGCCCATTCACCGTCGGCCGTACTGCGTGTCAGCATCTGAGCGAGAGTGATTCAGAAAGAAGTGGCCAAAATGCTTACGAAAAACGTAATCGAACCATCAACGAGCCCTTGGGCATCTCCCGTGGTATTAGTAAAAAGAAAGACGGCTCATGGCGTTTCTGCGTTGATTATCGCCACCTCAACAAATTACGAAAAAAGACGTGTACCTTCTACCACGCATTGACGATGCCCTTGATTGTCTCCATGGCGCCACCTTCTTTTCATCTCTCGACCTCCGATCTGGCTACTGGCAAATTGCTGTAGATGACATGGACCGAGAAACGACCGCCTTCGTTACCCCTGACGGCCTTTACCATTCAAGGTCATGCCGTTCGGGCTCTGCAACGCTCCAGCGACCTTCGAGAGAATGATGGACACGCTCCTACAAGGATTTAAATGGTCGACATGTTTGTGGCTACCTGACACACGTGATCATTTTCTCACCTACCTTTGCAACCCACCTTGAACGCCTTTCGACCATTCTATCCATATTTCGACGGGCCGGCCTGCAGCTCAATTCCTCCAAGTGCCACTGCGGTCTTCGTCAGATTACCGTATTGGGTCACCTTGTTGATACTGCCGGCGTACGGCCAGACCCGGCGAAAGTACGCGCTGTAACAAACTTCCCAGTCCCACGCTCTGTTCATGATGTTCGCAGTTTTGTGGGCCTCTGCTCCTACTACTTTCGCCGGTTTGTGAAAAACTTTGAGGCACTCGCACGGCCACTCACCGACCTTCTCAACAAGACGACCCATTTTCTTGGGCCCCTCCTCAAGCTGACGCTTTCTCTCAGCTAATCACCGCTCTAACGACACATCCTATTCTTGCACATTTCGACCCCGATGCTCCCACAGAAGTGCGAACAGACGCGAGTGGTCACGGAATTGGAGCAGTTTTTGGCACAAATTCAGCGGGGGCAACGACCGTGTAATCGCGTACGCGAGCCGTCTGCTTTCTAAGTCTGAACGCAATTATTCTATAACAGAACGGGAATGTCTCGCTCTTGTTTGGGCGGTTTCGAAATTCCGTCCTTACTTGTATGGCCGCCCTTTCCGTGTCATCACAGATCACCACGCGCTGTGTTGGCTTTCTTCTCTGAAGGACCCCACTGGACGACTTGGTCGTTGGGCATCACGCCTACAAGGAGTATTCCTACTCGGTTGCTTATAAGTCTGGACGTCTCCATCTGGACGCCGATTGCTTATCCCGCTACCCTGTTGATCAGCCCGACGAACCAGACATCGAGCCTAGCCTCAGCGTCATGTCAATGTCCCAGTTTCTTCAGATTGGTGATGAACAACGTCGTGATGCTTCTCTGCGACAACTTATTGACCGTCTCGAATCTGCTCCGAACGACACGTCACTTCGCATGTACGTCCTCCTGAATGGCACGCTGTACCGTCGTAGCCTCCAGCCAGATGGCCCTGAGCTCCTTCTTGTCGTGCCGAAAAATTGCGTTCAACCGTGCTGCACGAGCTTCACGATGAACCAACTGCTGTTCATCTGGGTGTATCTCGGACGTACGACCGCGTGCGTCGCCGCTTCTTTTGGCGCGGTCTCACCCGGTCCGTTCGCCGTTACGTGTCCTCCTGCGATAAATGCCAACGTAGGAAGCGACCTACTGCGCCCCCGGCTGGACTTCTTCAAACCAATCTCCATCCCACCGAACCTTTCATTTCCGTGTTGGTATAGATCTTCTCGGTCCTTTTCCCGAGTCGAAATCGGGCACAAGTGGGTCGCTGTTGCTATAGACTACGCGACTAGGTATGCCATCACTCGAGCGCTCCCCACCAAGCTACCGCTTACTGACGTTGCGGACTTTTTGCTCCACGACATCATCCTACAGCATGGCGCTCTCCTCGCCAATTACTCACAGATCGTGGCCGCGCATTTTTGTCCAGTGTGATCGACGATCTTCTGCGCTCTTCTTCGACGCACCACAAGCTGGACCACTTCCTACCATCCCCAAACAAATGGCCTTACCTAACGGCTAAATCGGACCTACGGACATGCTCGCGATATATGTGTCCTCCGACCACCATGACTGGACCTGGCGCTACCTCACGTGACCTTGGCGTACAATTCTTCGCGCCACGACACCACTGGTTATTCACCTTTATTTGCTTTATGGCCGTGATCCGAACGTTACCCACTCGACACCTTACTTTCCAACCACTATAACGCCGTCAACCGAATATGCACGCGACGCTATTGCTCGTGCCGACCACGCACTTCAGATCGCCCGCTCTAGACTTTGGTCCTCGCAAGCCACCCAGAAAAAACCATCTACGACAGCCGGCATGCTGACGTTCACTTCTCACCCGGTTCCCTTGTTCTCCTGTGGTGCCCAGTTCGTCGAGTTGGCTTATCAGAGAAGTTATTGTCTCGCTACATGGGTCCTTACCGTATCATCCGCCAGGTAACCGACGTCACCTATGAGATCATTCCTGCATCTGAGACCACAAGCCTGCCTGCAACCACACCCAGTGATGTTGTGCACGTCAGCAGGCTAAAACCTTACCACCTGCCTACTGAAGACCGTAGTTAATGTGCACCGAGACGGCGCTTTTACTGCCGGGGGGGTAATGCTACGTAGCTGACGTATCAGCGGTGAAAAGACGACAACGAGGAAGTGCTCTGTCGGTTGTGCGTGCTGCTTCCATCTTAGTCGACGCCATACGCATCATTTTAAATATAGATTTTAAATAGGCACACCTCGTGTCATTTTTACGTAACAATATATATATATATATATATATATACGTGTATGTGTGTGTGTGTGTGTGTGTGTGTGTGTGTGCGTGCGCGCGCGCGCACGTTCAGGCTGTCTTATGGCTTTTCGTGTTATTGAGTGAGCACGCGACAGGAAGCATTGCCTCTGTAGCCAATTCTACAATATATGTTTAATATTTTATACTAGCTGTGTGAAATCAGTGGTGTATAATAAGAGCACTAAAGAGGTGTGTGGGGCTGGTGGCAGCACACCCTTGTTGTTGCTTTATTTTACAATATTAATACGGGGTCCAACAGGTTGTAATAGCGATATATTCTCCTAACCTAGTCAGAGCGCCATCAGTCACTTCCGCCTCTTTTTTTTTTCATTAGAATCGGTCACAAAGAAAAGAAGTTTCGATGTTTACCGTATATTTTGTGTTTTCACAGATATATCATGCTGGAAAAAACTTATCTTGAGTCACAAGTGATGTTCCTGTTCTTTTCCATTGTAACAGGCTTCTAACTATTCAGGACAAGCAGGGTTTCTTTCTCCAAAATGACCTGGTAAGTACTAGTCCTTGTGCATTCATAAACCCCGTGTTTCCGGATATGTAAATTCAAAACGGATTTGGTTGTTTTCACGAAGGTGCACAAGAATCGGGGACAAGTCAGGGCCGGGTGCACCAATGACAAGAAGAAGAAAAGGATGGCCAGCGTGTTCGAGTCACACTGCTTTGATGCTCCTACTATTCTTCCGGACCCAACCTGGCGCCTGTGGTGAGTCACCACCTCCGTCGAATAGCAGCGTTCGGACGTTTTCCGCCACGGCACAGACAGTACCATCCGTGAATAGCAGCTGCGCCTTCGCTGTCTGTGCTTTGACCTTCGATAATGGGACGTCCTTTTCTTACGAAGAAACGACGCCACAAGTCATCATCGCGGCCACGACGAACCGAGTCGAGACGTCGAAAGCGGACATTTCTACTGTCACTACCATAGGGGTCAGTTCAACTCCACTTTCCGATTCGGACAGTCCCTCGGAGAACTCCACCTCAGGTCAGTCCAGTGAGAACCCGAGTGAAGGAGTCCTCAATTCTCCGCCTACGCTCGGTGAAGTTCCGCCCGAGGAGTCCACTGCAAGTTCGGGGGTTTCCGGTCAGCCAACGACGGAGACAACCGAATCCGGAACCGGAGACACGGGGGTGCCAGAGAGAACGATGGCGCAGTCGCCCACCGACGTCGCCAAGACTGGCAGGCCTCCCCGCCGCAAGTTCCGCAAGGGCCAGCGTCGCAACGGCGGCGAGCGCAAGAACGCCTCCGTCTCGTCCGCCTGGAGGGAGGAGACACGTTTCCTGTGGGAACCTCGGGATCCGGTTCCCGTTCCGGGCTACGCGTTCGGCTTGGCGTTCGGCGCCGTCGCCCTGGCTGGTCTCGTGGGCGTCGGCACCACGTGCGGCGGCAGCGCGAAGCCCATGCTGGGCACATCGTGGGCGACCGCCGTCACGGCCATCGTCGTGGCCTCGGCAGCGGCGCGAGCAGCGGCGCTTCTGTTGCTTCCCGAGCCATTCCTGAGGCGCCTGCTCCAGGCAGCCTCACCAGCGGGACTGTTCATGGCGCTGGCCCTCTTCTGGCTGGCACTTTGCAGGTATGCCTCTCTGTTTTGTAGTAGCGCTTCTTTTACCCATAATTCAGCAGTAGCTTAGTACGAATATTGCCGACTGAATTCAAGTACCATATTGCCCACATCGTTTTTGCGTAATATGTTGGGTAACGTTGGTAAATATAGGATATATAATTGCTTATTTTGGATATGCCTAACTCCACTGTTTATGATGTATGCTTACACATGGTGTAGTGGTTATGGTACTTGGTTGCCAACCCGAAGGTCATGAGATCTAATCGCTGTCGCGGCATCAATATGGTGGAAAAATGCGAGTGGCCCATGTACTCAGATTGAGGTGCGCTTCAAAGAACCCCAGGTGGTCGAAATTTTCCGAGGCCCTTCAGTGCGGTGTTGTTCATAATCATATTGCTGTTTTGGGACGGTAAACCACAATAATTATAATTATGTAGACTTCTAAGGGCAAACTATTGAATAATGTGCTAGAGATAAGAAATTGTGGTTACTGTTGGTAAAATAACAGCAAATGTTGCTTATAATTTCCTGTCTGCACTTATATTATCAATATTGCGCTCAATAAATCTCATTCAAATGAATTATTGCGATCTAAGTGTTTTTTTCTTTCACATATAACCGCAGAGTGCTGAAGCGCTTTTGCACCTATTCAAAGTGTGTCGAGTGTTTCAGCGCTACTTATTTTAAAGAAAAACGCAATTTTCACAGCAAAAACTCACTGGTCGAGACAGAGAGATGTATGAATGATGGCAGGAAAAGTACACTGTAAAAAATATTCGTGTTTAAACGTCGGAACTGACCGTGAAAACCACACACTGAGATCTGTTTTTTTAAATGGCGAAGCGGACATATAAAAATATTTTTAATATGTTTTATATTATTGAACACTGTAAATGAGCACTACAGGTTTCTGTTTCTGTGCTCATTCCGTAAAAGAGAGGAAAATAACGTCAAGCTGATCTATTTTGTCTCGTGGTGCGCTAGCATTCGGTAAGCCGGAAGCAACGCCTTTGACACGTTTTGCACTCGTCAGCGGTGGTGGTGGGGTGTGGTGCGATATTTCGTGACTTTTTTTTTTTTTCACGCGTAACAATTTGTTAACTTCTACATGTGATTGCGTTTGGGCGCGGTGTGATGAAAGATGCCGTCCGCACGTTGTGTGTTAGCCAGGCATCGTCACGGAGAAAGCGGCTGTGGGGCGATACAAAAAATAAATTTACAGAGCCTCCGTGAAATGGAGCTTGCTGTGGTTTATTTTTAATTACAGAAATCTTCCGGCATCGATTTACCAGCAAGGTCTTCTGTGAACTGAGACATTTTTAAGGGTGTAACCAAACCACCTGCGGTATACTGAAAAACTCTGATAAAAGACAATGCAGTGACCGGCATTGAGTGTTGTCACTCTGGCCTACCAACCCACGCTGGTGAAGGGATTTAACGGAAAGACGAACCTAGGGTTAGAAGATGCATATTATTTAACGAGGTGGATAATTGTCGGGATAGCTGTCGTAGAGTCTATTGTTCCTGTACAACCTGATTATTGATTCATTGATATCAGGTTTGATATCAGGATTGATATCACGTATAATATGATGGTTTGGGGTTTAGCGACCCCAAACCATCATATGATTATGAGAGACGCTGTAGTGAATGGCTCCGGAGATTTTGATCACCTTGAGTTTCTTTAACATGCACCCAAATCTGAGTACGCGGGCCTACAACATTTTTGCCTCCATCTAAAATGCAGCCGCAGAAGCCGGGATTCAATCCCGCGACCTGCGGGTCGGCAGCCGAGTAGCTTAGTCATTAGACCACCGCGGTGGAGCGTTCCTGCACAGCCTGCTCTGTGTATTTGCTTTGTTAGAGGAACACTCATCTACAGAAACGTAGATACGAGACTTACAGTGCATTCACGAAAGTCGCAGTATCGAATTCATTTCATGGCGGCCACATTTCAAAATGCTAAAGGCCCGTGCTTCTAGATTTAGGTGCAGTTTAAGGAATACCAAGTGCTACAAATTTCTGCAGCCTATCCTATTCCGTACCGCATAATTATATAGTGGTTTTCGTACGATAGACATCAAACAATCATAGTGTAGCGTACATGATTTCACAGCGTGTAGCGGGCGTGATTATGTCATTCGGGTGCTTTAGTGAAATAACAACTTCTGAAGTACGTAAAGTGGGAACCTTTTGCCTCAGCATCACCTCCTCCTCGTTTCGTACGCTAAGCGTTTTCCGGCGAACGCAGGCCCGCTCTGTCTCGTCTTGTGGTGGCCGGCGCCTGCTTCGTGGTGCTGCTCGTGCTGCCCCTGGTGGCCGAGTCGCAGGCCGGGACACTGCTGGACCGCCCGGACGTTGCTGGTCGCGCGACTCGCGTCGCTGGCCGCCGCTTGCCTGGTCATTCTTGCGGCGCTCGTCGCCTTCCCATGGGTGAGCAATCACAGCCCCTCGCCGTTCTTCGAGTACAAAAACAATCATATTCAAAACTCAATGAAGGGGACAGCCTTATACCGAGAAGACTTGAGAGCAAGACTCACACGCATGGTATACAAATGTACAGACTATACCCTGCATTGCACGAATATGTCTTATCAATTGGTGGCATACCTGATCATCATCATCATCATATCAGCCTGACTACGTCCACTGCAGGACAAAGGCCTCTCCCATGTTCCGCCAGTTAACCCGGTCCTGTGCTTGCTGCTGCCAATATATACCTGCAAACTTCTTAATCTCACCTGCCCACCTAATTTTCTGTCTCCCCCTAACTCGCTTGCCTTCTCTGGGAATCCAGTTAGTTACCCTTAATGACCAGCGGTTATCCTGTCTACGCGCAACATGCCCGGCCCATGTCCATTTTCTCTTCTTGATTTCAACTATGATATCCTGATGCCTGGTACCTGATGCCTTGGCCCAAATGATACTCACGTGTCCATGCAGTATACAAACAGACACATCGTCTTCACCAAAACGCCTGTAACGTCAGTTGTAAAAGCAAAGACTTTCTCGTAACGTGGGAGGCAAGCTCGCCTCACATGACCAGGACCAACAACGATGTCTCGTCGCCAGGGCCACGGAGACAGTGATGTCCAAAGGGTTCCTGGAGTGGGGAGGCATCCCACCTGGTTATTGTTTTACAGTCATATAAAAACGTAGGGGCATCCCTTCGCTTATATGACCGTAAATTGATAACCAGGTGGGAGGTCTCCCTACGTTTATATCACTGTAAAACTATAACCTTGCAGAACAGCAAGCTTCTACGCGTAGCACGAGAAAAGTCATCGTTAGTCTGAACCCCTGCTGCGAATTCGGCACTGATAGCCACAATAATCGATTTATTGCGCTGTTTGCGTCGTAATTTGCACCTCCCTATTCGAATTGGCGATGAAAAGTCGGCAAGAAAGGAAGAGATGTTTGTTGCTACTTATCAATCAATCTGATTTGGCATGAACTTCTTGGCTTCTTTTCTACCTTAATTTCCTTTATTCGTTGCCATGAGTAAATTACGACTCCAGCTGTCGTACTTATTGTAGACAATATCTGCATTTCATTGTGCCGAGTAAACATAAACTTACGGCTAGGTCCTGACAAGCTATTCGAGTGGCGTATGGGTGTCACAATGTGTTTATTTCTTTTATTTTCTGCTCGCAGCTTCGAAGAGTGGCGCTGAGATCGCAAGATGCCCTGCTGTGCTCGGCCTTGGCAAAAATGCAGGTGAGGAAATTTTAGGCTACACTGCTGATGAATACGTTTGGTGCTGCTCTGAGTGTTTTGTTGTTTTCTTCAGTCTCTGGTAAATTTATGAAGGCCTGAAAAGTGCCCATGAATGTAACAACAGTAGCATAACAGGCAAGATGTTTTATTTACAGCCGCTGAGAATGCCTCTCGCGAAAACTCGTGCTCTGCTTGCAATAATGCAAGTATCGAGTATTTGCAATAATGAAGGGCGTCCGCGAACCGCGCAGAGTCATGTATTTCGCAAAACACTTGTTGTGTAGCTTCCGTACCGTTGATCTGAATGTGTGAAACGAAGGGTAGTACTCACCATTTACGCTAAGAGCAGTCGTGGCTGCCTCTTTCGGCGACTCAGGGCGAGAGAAAGAAAGAAAGAAAGAAAGAAAGAAAGAAAGAAAGAAAGAAAGAAAGAAAGAAAGAAAGAAAGAAAGAAAGAAAGAAAGAAAGAAAGAAAGAAGAAAGAAAGAAAGAAGAAAGAAAGGTTGACCAGATGAAGTTGCCGGCTTGGTGTCATATACTTCGAAAGGCTGAAGGGGGTGTGGAAGTATGAAAGAGAAGAAGAAGCGTCTGTGACGACATTATGATGTCATTACTATAGACCTTTTCACTGGAGAAAATGAAATGGCTCCTTTGTGAGCTGTTACATGGGAGTACATAGACTGGCGTTACAGCCTCGGAAGTGCCGGTCTGAGAATTGGTTCACCTCCCTGTCCTTACTCCTCCTTCTCCTCGGAAGTGCAGTTTTGGACGGATCACGCCTACTTAACATCGCTCCACGAATACTCCAGCCAATGGTGCTAAATCCAGTAATCTCAGTTGCTCAAGGCCTTAAGTTCTGCCTTGTGCGCACGAAGTGAGCGACAATTTCAAAAAAAGGTAACCGGTAGGTACGCCGTACCTATCATGTCTCCACTTCATATTGGCCCTCCCAGTGGTGTCCCCCATCGTGACCAGCCACATGAAAGGCTGCAATATAAAACATACCGGGCCTTATGTACGTTGCACCACCGGGGTGGTGTACAAAATCCCCTTGTCTTCCGGAGACTGCTATGTAGGTGCGAACTGACCGCTGTGTAAATCACAAGATTAGGTAGCACTCAAATAATCTTTCCGAGCACAACGAAGCCTACGCATGTGCTCCAAGGTATCGCGATATCAAGATATTGCGCAGGAGTAAAGAAAGAACGCCACGTGAGCTTCTAGAAGTGAATGCAGGAACAGCGCAACCTAGAAGTAGTTACTTCGTAACTACGGAAGCGAAAAACAAGGACAAAAAAGAGCGCTCTTTTCTGTCCTTGTTTTTTTCGCTTCCGTAGTTACGAAGTAACTACTTCTAGGTTGCGCTGTTCCTGCATTCAGTTATGTCCTACCAACTTGCCCAAGCTTCCACGCTTCATAACTTCTAGAAGTGTTTCTTACAAAGAAAAAGGTAGTGATTGTGTAAGTATGACCTCTGTTGCCACGTTCGCCGTGGAACATGTCTTTCCTCGGTCGCTAAGTTGATGTGTTATTTCCTCCAAGGACCCCCTGTAACCTGCCGCATGTCACTTGCGTGCCTGCGCGTTTGGAGTGGCATACATTCTGCATCTCGTCAATTTTCAATAAAGTCATAAGCAGTGCCTGTGTTGTGTGTTTCCAGCTATGTTATGCCACATGAAGATTATTAGCCACAAGGGGACTATGGTGGTGGTCAGGGAACCTTCTGTGAAGAGGTCTATATCGCGTTCCTGGTAACATACACCTGTATTCTTTATTACGTCACAATTTGTCGTTCATTCCAGTTTTTTTTTTTTTGAGAAACTGAAGCAACACCCTGAGAGAGGATCGCGTTGAAGAGTGGTTAGGCCACTGCCCTAAATATTTTCTCGGTGAGGATGCAGTTGTCTAGCTGGCCACGTTTACACGCCCATGAACTTCGTACCTGGGACACAGGACGATTCGGCGGAGGTGCCAAGGCGGCTGCCGCGTCCTATGGCCCGGACCACCCTCCGTGCGGCCCTGGTGGCCACCCTCTTAGGACTCGCGCTCGCCCTTCTGTTGGGTCATGCGGCCCTGCACGCTGGTCAGGCTGCCCACCCCCGCTGGCTGTGGTGGACCTGCCGGGGACTCACTCTGCTCGCCGAGCTGTGCGCCGACGCCTGCCTGGCATTCGCGGCGTCCAGACCTGCGGCCCGGTGCCACGCGCCAGTGCTGACCACGGCCACGCTGCTTACTCCGCCTGTGAGTTGGCCACGATAGCCTCTACAACTAGCTATTAGAGTATTTTAGGTAGTTACGGGAGTGTGGTATGATGTTATCATGACGCTGCTGCTTTCTCACTCTCTGGACTGTAGATGTGCCCAGTTCCATTGAGGGTGTGTCTCCCGAGCGACAGATTCCTCGATAACGAGGTGTAGGCTGAGAGGTAACAGTGAGGCGTGACAACAACGCGGTAATTTTTTGCAAAAAGAATCTGTAGTGTAGGCGTACATTCACCGGCATTCAGAGCGGCAAACGCGCAACGAGCGAGAAAGAAGGAGCGGTATACGGCAATACCGTACCGCATTTCCGTACGTTGTAACGTAACTTGCCAAAAGACTCACCATCCCGCAAACACCATGAAAACTGGTGCGACAACCAAACTGATGTTTTAGCCCCCACATGGGAGCTTTGTTCGCAAGTAAAATGAAAATAAGTGTCCTAGAAGTTCGCCTAAGGCACGCCTGAATATATCACCCAGGCAGCGCGCATATCCTGACAATGTATTGTCATCGCTCTTCTTGAGAGTGCATGGGGTGGTCTGTATCACAAGAGACTCGAGATAAACTCGTCATGACAGTGCTTTTTCACTTAACAACACGAGCCTGCAGTCGACCGAGTGTCCTCTTGAAGCGTGCTCAGCCAAACAAGCGCTGGACTTCACATTTCTTTTCTTTGCGTGATAATTACCCTGCTTGATATGTGTTTCAAAGTTTCCAGTTAACAATCCATGCAAAGTATGCTTCAAAACCCGGCTATCCTAGCTTCAAACCAGAGGGTGTGCTGCGTGTTTACAGGGCTTCGCGTCCGACTCGTTCGGAAGGCCCGGCAGCCACCGCTGCGGCGCTATTGGAAGCCGGGGCGACCCGAGCGAGGCCGCCGCCCTGTGCGACTCCCAGTCACCGGCCAAAACGGGCCTGCTGGGACACGCAACGTTGCAGAGGACGGCCCTCCTGTTCCACGACCAGTGTGTGTCCAGCAGCGTCTCTACGTCCAGGTAAATTCGTACCTTCATCAACAAAGAAACATTAGCGCAGCTTACCCTAGGTTGCGCAAGATTGGATCACAGCAGAGCTGGCGAGCACCTATAGCTGGTCTTGTCTTGGCTGGCTTTCACCCTCTCACCTCTCTCTTTTGCCCGCATTACTATACTATATATTATAAGATGCATGGCTATGCTTGCTCCTTATGTTCGACCCTTGTCCTTCCCAAGGTCCATCCGTCCCGCCGTCGTAGCCACGCTCCCTCTGGAGCAAATGACAAGGTTAGAATGAAACGCGATGCGCACATCTCTCTCCTTGCATGAGAGGGTACGCTGGACAAGCGACGCTGCGATAGCAAAACGCGAGCTACGGCGCGAGACGCAACCGACTCGAACGACGTCTATTGGCGCACCCATAGTTGGCACCGTTACAAGGCATGGGGAGCTTGCGATTTCCGGTCGAATCCACCTATTTTCGTGAATTAGGGGGTGGAGGCGCTGCAACGAGCATTCGCTAAAATATTATTTGTTTGGGTTTAACATCATAATACTTTCGCTTCGGATGTACGGAGGGTTCACAATTTAAATCTCAGATTTAACATCCGGAGCAAGCTCCTTCAACAGCATCCATTTCGTGAATATGGGGCCATTTTCATCTTTTTGTTAATAAGTGTCTTTCCATCTCTTTCTTTCTGTGTCTAATTTCTCGTCTTTTTTCTATATATTTTCTGTCTTTCTTTCTGTCGTTTTTTTTCTTGTCTTATATTTTTCTTTCTCTCTAGGTGGTCGTCTTGTCTCCTATCTTATCACTCTTCCTTTCTTTCCATTTCTCTCTTTGTTCATGAAAACTCTGCTTTATTGCTCCAATAGTGCTTACACGCCACAGATATTTGGAAAGTACCACAATATTCACCTAACTAGTTAGTTAAAAATATAACAAGGGAACACATCGACGGCAAACACTAATAAGAGGACAAACGTTACGCCTTCTTTTGCAAACCGTCTGAGCAGAATGGTTGGCCAGTGATTGAGCGTGAGCCGGTCCATGACGCTGATCATCCTCTGTCTACACGGCAAAGTTCAACAATATCAGCTCTACTATATAGAAAGAAGGGCTTTGAAGAAATGCTGGAATGCTTATGACAATTATGCAGACATTAAAATTACTCGAAACTAGCTCCCCCAGTAGCAGCGGATTTTCATGCAACGTACTGAGGAGTTGTTACAATCTGGAGGCTCCAGGGCTGGCACCAGAATATTTCCCAGGATGGGGAGGGGACGCTGAAGCTCTACCTGTGGTCGTACTCACCTTTCGAGCGATTAGACAAGGAGCAGACTATAGACGGGCAATTTCAGCTTCTATGACCAATGGCCTCGTTGGCGCTTTAGAAGCCGTAGTTCTCCAGCGTACCAGGAAATGTACTACAACAACCATATATGTTCATACATGTAGCTCCCCCCCCCCCCAGCACTAAACGTCTACACCACTGGCTACTGGGCATTCGCCATTTCGTCTTTATAGAAAACACCAAGCAACCTCACGATCAGATTTGTGGAGTGGAGCGATTGTTTGTTTCTAAAACGACAATTTAAGAAATTTCGATTACTTGGTGCTACGAGAAAGATCGCAGATATATATATAGCTGTATTTTTTCATTTTCTCATCAAAATACGCATATATGTTTCTTAAAAAATGCAGGAAATGCATATACAAGACAGTCCATACGCTCTTTTTTCTCCCTAAAGTAGGCGAAAGATTTTTTCCCGAACCTGAACGGAAGTAGATAGGAAAACTATGATTACGGGACTTCGATGGAAGAGAACGATGGCCTGCTGCTTTTTCGTGGAGCTGTAAGATCGCCAGGTGCGGTGGAAATGGTTATACCGGTGCCAAACTCTGGGAGTTTCAGGGCATCCTTCCGAACTTTCTTTAATTTCTATTAAAAGCAGAGGGCATAAACCCTTCTAGAATAAACGTATGCTCAGTACGGCAAAGCAGCTACAGGTAATAATAATGATGTTCGCGCTATTTTTACGACTTTATACTTAAACTGCCAACTCGAGACACGTGTTACGACATTGCAGGTTCTGCTCGGCTGCCGGAGGAAGCCATGACGGCACCAGCAGCGACGACGACAACGACGACGCCTCGCACCGGGCACTGGCTGGTTCCACGGCGCCGGGCACTGTGGACGGCTCGCCCTGGTCTCAGGCTCACAGCAGCGCCTCCTTCCGGCGACTCGGCAGCAGCACGTGCAGCTCGGAGAGCGCCGCGCACAGCTTCGACCTGGCCTGGGGAGGCGGCCTGCGACCCCCTCAGAGTCTCAGGCTTGACCTCAGCACGGGCCACCACCACCGGCGAGGCGTCGGGACCGGTGACGCCAGTGAGGACGTCACGCCGGACTCGGCCGTCTACGTCGACCTGTCACCAGAGCTTCGCCGCAGCGAGGGCCATTCCCTGGACAAGCTGCAGAGCAAGGGCTGTCCCTGCTGCGCCGCGCGTCGGCCCTGGCGGAGGACGGCGCTCCAGCGGTACACCCTGAGCGCCTCCCGATTCTCGCTGAGCGGCTACGAGCCGCTGCGAAGAGACGACGACTGTCGCTGCTGCACGGCCGACCACGTAACGGTAGACCCCTTGCGACAGATCAAGACGTGCGCCGGGACCAAGGAAGAGTGGCACAGGAACCTCCAGTCGCTCCCTCCGCCGGCATCTTCGGCCTTTTGAGAAGGCCGCGGAATCATCGGTGAAGCTACGGCTCCCACAAAGCTAAGGCTTACGAAAGTCAACCTGGCACTCTGAGAACGGCTCTTCGCTACATTCGTCGCCCTGGTGCCGCGAAAGCATGAACGAATGAAGCGCGATCAACTTCGCTTCTTCTGGACCCTAGCGATAACATCGAGGCAAGACGATCCCATGCGTCGACGAGGGACATCGAGCCTTTTCAGGCACCTCGGCCCCAAGTGCACGCCTTCAGCTCAACGAGCAAGGAGTATTGATGTGCCACGCTTAATGTGCTACTTCCTTAACTCCGTTTGTGTCACGCCAGCGAAAGAAATCAAGTCGCCTAACGGACCACGATGGAGTCGCGTGCCGCAAGATATTATATGAGCCTTAAAGTGATTCTTCGCGACTGTGTTCGCCAAAACACTGCTTCCGACGAGTGCGTGCCCGCTTGCACGGACGTTTCGAGGCTAACGCGTGTCATCTTGAAGATAGGCAGCTGGCGAGACATCAATGTGTTACAAAAAGTGTTACAAACAAACAGAACGACCTTCCATGACCGATGTGATCGCAGTGTACGTAGTCGTCCTCTGCGCGGTATGTGTTGTACTGAAGCGACACGAAACTTTCCCGTGTTTACGCGCACACTGCATTCCGCGCTCCTTTCTCATTCCATTTGCCAAAAATGACATATCGAAGCACGCACGGTTCGCCTGGAGCGTCGCGCTTGTGTAGTGCGCACACCTATACTCACAGTTATACGGAGCGAGAAATACTCACCCCGCACAATCGGTATGATTGCATGAATGCTGTTTCATGTGTCTTCAATCTTGATGTCTATCACTCTACTTAGGGCAGGATAAAAAAGTATGAATGTATACAGGCGTACCCATGCACCTTGCTCATTTTGTTCCACCTGCGCTCTCAAAAAAAAAAAGGGGGGGGGGGGAAGTACCTGATGCTCTTTCTCTGGTGTTTTCCTGACATGTCATTTTATCCCACCTGCACTGTAAGGAAAAAAGCGAGTACCTGTTTCTCTATCTTTTCTCTCTATATATATCTTCTCTTTCTCTCTCTCTTCTCTCTCTCTCTCAGTGGTGCTTTCCTGCCTTGCTAGCAACGTCTGTAACTCTCTTTAAAGATGCACGTTAACCCTCTTGAAGCGCCTTACATCCCTGGACATGTTGAAGAGAGTGAAGTAATCCTGAAAACTGAATTAACATGCATCTTTAACGGCATATAGCAGCTCGCACCGAGTGATACGACGAACACGTAGACAACGGGACAACACAAGTGATTGCGAGCGCTTTTGTACAAAAGTTCGCGGTCGTCACTTCACCGGGTGTGCATTCCAATGTACCATAACATCAACCAACTATGTGCCATAACAACACCCTGTAATTATTGTTTAGGGTGCGCTGACGTTTAGCAGTACATCTTCCAGGCTCTCGAGGGCTTGACTGTTCATTTGATGCAAAACAAAAAAACAAAAAATGATACTTTAGTTTAAAGAGGAAAACGGTTCTTTGCGCAACAGTAAAGTAAAACTCCACAATACCGAGAATGCCATTCGTACCATAAGACGACGCTCGGTAGGCTAGAAACTCGCAAAAAGAAAATGCCGATGGAGACGCCCCCGCGAAAATCCCGCACCAAACAAGGTGACGTCATAAATTTTGACGGCGTATACTAGATTCTAGGTAGTTCGTAATCGGTTATAACGAAGAACATCGGAATCTGTGGGCCTCCTAGACCTAGCATGCGAAGTTTCAGAAAAGTTCGTTGAGCCAATATTGCAAAAACAGGAAAAACACACTTTCAGATCCGTGACAAAACACACGGATGTTTCGGTGCAACGATTAAAAATAAAACTTTTAACCTTCATTTTCTTCTCTCGTAACGACCTTATGATCGCGAAATTCGACGTTGCAGTTCTCAGAGTACAGTTGATTGATCTAAACCAAGCCATTGTTTCACTTTAGTGTATCTCTAAGGGGGGTTATACATGTGACAAAGCGAGGAATCCCCAAGAAGTGTAGAAATTCTCTTTTTTTTCTTATATAGAAATTGACTTTTTTTGGTATAGCATACATGATGTGTGCTCAAAGTCCAAAGATTACGACAACGTGTTTAGATCTGTAATCGTTTGTAAGGACGGAGGATTAAGGTTTTCTTTCTATGGTTCTGTTTTTTCAAAGCTCTATGAGAATATCATGCTCATTTCACCCGTGTGCAGACCAGTGAAAACCATAGTCAAAGCCCGTGTTTAAAGCAATCTGTTCTTTTTCGTTTTTTTTTCTCCCCATGAACTTTATTATTCATCCGTTTGATTCAGGCGTATTAGAGGTTAAAGGTCATGTATGAAGAAGACCTGCAGTGGCCACGGAATTTAAAAAAAAGCTAACGTGACTGTAATGCAGGGCTTACGAGGCCTGGCATAGATGCTTGCAACTCGGCGTTTGTGCGACCTGGTGTATTCCTTGGGTTAACTTCGTGTTTCGTTACACTGTCTAAGCCGATACCTGAGGCCACGTAGAAAGCAGAGCGTGGCTGAGATCTGCCTCGTTAGGTGCCGCAACGATCGCAGCTGCTCAGAAGTACACGGCCTGGTCTTTAATAGAATGCATTGAGTGTATTTTCATTTACAATCTCGACAGTTCATTGACTCTCTTGAAAAAGTACTTAAATGATTTGAAGGCATCCTAAAAGGAGCAATTCCCGTTTCCACGACTAGCGCTATAAACGATCTCCACACACCAAAGCTTGGATTCAATCAGATATTTGACTTGTTGGAGTTTAACATCCTAAAACCACGGTATGATTAGGAGAGACGCCACAGTGGTGGGATCCAAAAATTTCCACCGTCAAGGGTTCCTTGACGGGCACCTAAAGGTAAGTGCACGGACCACGTGCATTTTCGCCGCCATGTAAAAAATATTTCACTTTGGTTTTAATGTTTTCATGGCCAAGCATCTGAGATCCAGCCCCACTACAATGTACGTTATCATAACGAGATGACACAGTTCACTGTATTTGCGAAGCTTGCGTCTTGCGTGCAACCTAAATCGCATAAATCACTCATCCTTTACGTGAACCACATGCGACTGACAGCAAACGGCAAAGCTCCATGGTGCTAGTGTTTTCTGAGTTACAGTCTTCCTGTGACGTCAGACTTGATTTCACACGTATCTGTGAAGCCACACGTTTGATATCGACACTGATAATGGTTTTTTTTATGGCGGTGGTATTAAAAAGATATTCAATGGATTCCGAAGCACTTCGACACTGCTCAGAGGAACTTGACACCCGAGCATTTATTAATGTCAACAAACCGAAAATATTCGAACTTCGTGTCAGTACTTCTTTGATCAAATCTACGCCTCAATATATTGATATTATATGTATGACATACTTGAGGCAGAAGCATCGCTCGCACACCACTTTTATTTTTCAACAAGACGCGTTTCTCGATATTCATAAAACCGGAAGTAAACCATGGCTCGACCGGAAGTGCTTGGAAGAGCAACAAGAGCGTCCGTCGTTGCTCGTGCTACCGAGATTGCTGACGTCACAGTACTCATAATGAGTTAACTCGGCTCGTCTAAAAGCGGGAGCCTCGGGAACAGAGATGAACAGTGGTTGCATCGGTTCATTGGTCGATGAATTTCCGAAAATAATAAAGTGCTTTTCGACAAACTCATGCACAGTACGTCATTGTACACGTATGTCACCTCTTCCGAAAAAAAAATACTGATGTGGGTTGATGTTTTTCTGTTTCTTTTTGTATCATCAGTCGTCCGTGCGCGCGCTGCCTTTAATATTCATACACTAACTGTACTAGTCAGACACGCTGTTACATGCAATAAGCGAGCCGTCGTATTTAAAATTATAACCGAGCAGCACTGTTCCGACCCTACCTACCAGTCTTGCCCTAATGATATCTTTACAGTCGTTTCTTCTTTGGAAGCGAATTATATGGTAAATAGCATGACTATAAGAAGCAGCTC
The DNA here is from genome assembly GCA_013436015.1 of Rhipicephalus annulatus. Classification (NCBI taxonomy): domain Eukaryota; kingdom Metazoa; phylum Arthropoda; class Arachnida; order Ixodida; family Ixodidae; genus Rhipicephalus; species Rhipicephalus annulatus. The sequence goes on along the minus strand of WOVY01006367.1, from coordinate 67,294 downwards.
TCGGGCCTGTCACAAATGTAAATGTACTTCCGCTACAATAAAGGAAACTCGAAATGTCACGTCATGCAACGGGTACCGCAGAAAAAGCAGCTACACATCACCAGAGGCAGAAACAAAAACAAAAGGAAACAACGCAGCGGGACCGGAGGCCTTGAGAGACGTGTTGGCGCCCGACACGCTTCACAACGATGCGCTGGAGCGTGCGAATGGCATGCAGCACGGAGGTAGGTGTGTTTACACTCGCCTGACGGGCCCCAATTACGACGTCGATCTGAAGGAGCCCATACGCTGTGCCGGTGAACTAAAAGTGCCTGTGTAAGGGCGTCATCTCAGGCGTTTTCCGCGTGCTACCACCGTGTCGTGTCTCCAGACTTAGCCCTTACAGCAATAATAGTATCTGGAGTTCTACGTCTTTATGTCCCGAAACTAGGATAAGATTTCCCCGCCGTGGTGATCTACTAGTCAAGATACTCGACTGCTGACCCACAGGTTGCGGGATCGAGTCCCGGCTGTGGCGGCTGCATTTTTGATGGAGGCGAAAATGATGTAGACCACTGTGCTCAGATTTGGATGCACATTAAAGAACCCCATGGAGGTGGCCAACATTTCCGGAGCCCTCCATTACGGCGTCTCTCATAATCATATGGTGGTTTTGGGACGTTAAACCCCACATATCATTATCATCAACCAGGATAGAATTGTGAGAGACGATGCAGTTGAAAACTACGGAAATTTTGACCATGCAGTTGTTCTTTAACGTGCGCTGATATCGCATGGGCATCTACCGTTTCACCTCCATCGAAATGCGACCGCCTTGACAGGGGTTGAACCCGCAACCATCGTGTCAGCAGCCGAGCACGATAACCAACACCACGACTTAGCACTTACACTTGAATCTAGTTGGTGTGATTCAACATACTACTGCCGCGAGTGTTGTTTGGACGTGCTCGGTTTGAACCCACAAAAACTGTGAGCAATACTCGGCACAGATCGCGTCTCGGTGTTGAAGAACCTTCACGTTTTTTGTAGATCATTTTGTTAAGACTGCGCACAAGACGCGAACACTGAAGATTATCCCAGAGCTTCCATGAACACCAATGATAAGCCTGGGAAGTTCGACGCGTGATGTATACAAGATGGCGCGCATCCCAACACTTATTTATTTATTTATTTATTTATTTATTTATTTATTTATTTATTTATTTATTTATTCACAATACTGCTAGCCCTTGCGGGCTGTAGCAGGGGTGGGAGGTGAACAGGTGAACAATACACAAACAATGTTAGGAAAAAACAAGTCCAGCCGTTGTTGAAAATCCTGTGAGGATCTACATCCTGTAAGTACCTCGGGAGGAAGCGCATTCCAGTCAACAATAGATCGCACCAGAAACGAAAACTTAAATACATCCACCCGCGGTACATAAGTTTGGACAGAAAATGAGTGATTAGTACGAGCCGACACTCGTCCTGGGGGGCGCAGGTATACACTGAGATCCAGCTTGTAGTTCTTATGATACAGGTCATAAATAAATTTTAAGCGAGCTATTTTTCTACGTGTAGCTAACGATTGAAGGTCAGCCCTAGCAAGCAAAAGTGATACAGACTGTGTTCTCATGTAATTTGAATAAATAAACCTCGCGGCCAATCTTTGTACTCGTTCAAGTTTGTTAATTTCAGTTTTAGTATGCGGATCCCAGATGATAGCTGCGTACTCCAGCGTTGGTCTAACAATAGTCTTATACGCCAACAATTTAACAGAGGGCGTTGCATTACGGAGTTTCCTTCTCAGAAAACCCAGCTTTCGCTTCGCCAGTCCTGTAATGTTGTCAATATAATTGTCCCACTTTAAACTGCTGGATATAGTAACACCTAAGTATTTAAACTCATTAAAACTCTTAATTTCTCTATTGTTTATTGTTTATTTATAGTTAAGGGGGGATTTTTTATTTGAAATTGTCATGCAAACAGTTTTATCAAAATTAATTTTCATGTCCCATTTTTCACACCAGTTGTCAATACATCGAAGAGCATCATTGAGGAGCATTTGATCAGAAACACTTTTCACATGACAAAGCAAGAGACAATCATCTGCATATAACCTTACATCAACAAAAGGAGGCACAACCGTTGCAATATCATTCACATAAATTAAAAAGAGTAGAGGTCCCAACACGGAGCCTTGTGGCACACCAGAGGATACGCGCAAAAGAGAAGAACGTGCGCCACTTATTTCAACAAACTGCAACTTATTGCGCAAGTACGCTTCAACCCATCTTACAATTGCGGGATCAATACCAAGTATTAACATTTTTTGAATAAGTTTCTGGTGACATACTCTATCAAAGGCCTTAAAGAAATCAATTGCTATGACATCGACTTGTTCTTTTGAGTTTATCGCTGTAGCGAAAGCATGAACAGATTCAAAAAGCTGAGTGACGGTTGAAAGGCCTTTTCTAAAACCGTGTTGCTTATTATAAAACAGATTATTGTTTTCTATATATTGAAATATATATTTTGAAATTATATGTTCTATTACTTTGCACGCCGTGCATGTGATAGAAATTGGACGGTAATTACAAACATTAAGACGGTCACCAGCTTTGAAAATGGGCGCAACTCTTGCTAATAACCAATCAATCGGAACAGCGGCAGTACACAAAGATAAATTAAAAATTTTAACTATGAAACTAGAAACCCAATCAGAGTAGCGCCTCAAAAATTCGTTGGGAATCATATCCGGACCAGGTGATTTTTTATGATCCAATTCAAGCAGTAATGCCATAACGCCCTCTTTAGATACGGTAAGAAGATTGGAACTAGTATCATCGAACGTACAGCCTTTTTTTGAATGATCAATACTTGGAGAAAAAACAGTACTGAAGTAATGATTGAGTGCTTCGGCAATCTGAATCGGTTCGCTATAGGAGGTCCCGTCTATAGAAAGCCCAGTTATTTCAGACTGCGAACTAGACAGGTACCACCAAAATTTCTGGGGAGAGTTGGATATGTATTCAGACAATATTGCTACGGAGAGGAAGAAAAGGAAGAGGTGCGACTGACAGGCGCGCGACTGGGCCAATCAGCCATTGTGTCTCTTGCCTGTAGTTTTACTCTGCAAATACATCTTGCTCAGAAGCAACCAACCTCGTAACATATTGGTTGAGAGGTGCTGGGTAACCATCAGGCAACGGAGCTCCGCAGCGGACGTCGCATCGCCCTTCCAGCCATGGCCAATGCTCAGCCCTCCGCGTCAACGTCAGCGTCTCCGACGAACATGGCGTCGCAACCGTACGTTTTCACGCCTCTCAAGGATCCCGGTACATTCTGCGGAACCGATGGCGTCGACGTTGATGATTGGCTGGCCATGTTTGAACGAGTGAGTGTGCCGAACAGATGGGATCCCACACTTCAGTTGGCTAATGTGCTGTCTATTTGAGAGGCACGGCCAAGGTGTGGTATGAGAACAATGAAGAAGAACTCACAAGCTGGGACCAATGCAAAGCAAAGATGCGAGAGGTGTTTGGCAAACCGCCAGTCGGAAGATCGCCGCCAAAAGGAATTGGCCTGCCGTGCCCAATCCCCTACGGAGTCATACCTCGCTTACATTCAAGACGTGCTGGCCCTTTGCCGAAAGGCCGAAAGCGACATGACAGAAGGTGACAAGGTGGGACATGTTCTGAAAGGGATTGCCGACGACGCGTTCAATCTCCTGATGTGCAAGGGCTGTTCCACCGTAGACGCGATCATCAAAGAGTGTCGTCAGTTCGAGCAAGTGAAAAGTCGCCGCATTCTACAAACATTCGCTCGACTCCCAAACACCGCTGCAACATCTACTTGCGAGGACCAGTCAACACCACAACGTGCATCGCCGCCGGGAGACCTTACACGCATTGTTCGTCGTGAACTGGAAGCTATGGCGCCCTCGGCGTTCTATTCGCGCAGTACCGATGCCACTCCTGTTACTGTTCCTCTTGTTCAAGCCATCGTGCGCCAGGAGCTTGAAAACATCGGAGTGCATTCCGTGTGCCATGTCACCGCGCCTAGAGTCAGCGAACGCCCTTTCGTGATGCCCTTCTCCGACCGACGGTCTTCTCCACGTACTCGCAACCCGGCTGAGTGGCGAACTGCAGATGACCGCCCTATATGTTTCAACTGCCACCGCGTTGGACATATTGCCCGTTACTGCCGCAACACATGGTCCTCGGCACATCGCGCAACGACCAATATGACCCGTTTCGACGATACCGCCCGCACCTTTCCACCTGCCGAAGAGCCCAATGCCATTGACCATTCTCGGAACACTTGGTACAGCCGCTCGCCTTCACCACGTGGGCACCAGTCTCGATCGCCGCAAACACGTCGTCCATCGTCCCGTTCGCCGCAGCCACGGCGCTTCTCGTCCCCCGTGGCTTCCGGGCCGCGTTTGTCTCGGAAAACTGAGAAATGCAGCCCCCCGGAGGTGGTGCTGCATTGACGACTTCCGCAGCAAATCCTCTTTCCGTTCCCACCAGACGAAGTGTAATAGACGTTAAAGTAGACGGCGAACCTGTACAAGCACTTGTCGACACCGGCGCAAGCATTTCGGTCATGAGTTCAAGCCTACGCACACGTTTTAAAGAAAGTTCTGACACCAGCGGCTGCACCAAATGCTCCGTGTGGCCGATGGCGGCACGCCGATGGTTCTCGGTCTGTGCACTGCCCGCTTACGTATAAGGACCACACTACTTCTGTCATTTAGCCGTGATTGACCACTGCCCTTATGACATTATCCTAGGCCTGGACTTCTTGTCGAATCATTCTGCTCTGATCGATTGTGCTACAGGCGTTCTTCAGCTAGAGTTGCCTCAGATAGTCGCTGAACCCCACACTGCCCCGCCGCGCCTGTGCTCTCTTCAGGATGTGCGGCTGTCAGCTCAGGCAGCCACCTTCGTCGTTTTGACCGCACAGCCCCAAGTTCCCGATGGTCAATATGTCCTCCTTCCTCTCGCCGACGTCCTCTTGAGCCGCAACATTGCCATTCCCCATACGCTTGTGACTGTTACTGACAATTGTACCTCGCTTCCACTTCTCAATTTCAGCTTGTGCCCTCAAGTGCTTCCTCGTGGCATGTTCTTGGCCAGCGTATCTAATGCTGACGAATTCGAAATAGCAGCGCTCACCACCGAGATTGATTTACTTCAGTCTCCTGTAGCGAACAGCACCTGTTCTCGGCCAGATCGTTTCTCGAAGATGATTGCACCCGACCTCAATCCTGCGCAAGCCAATGACATCCATCGCCTTCTCGCGTTCATATACCGACATTTTTTTCTTTCGACGACAGACCTCTAGGGCAAACATCCACTGTTCAGCACCGTATAAATACTGGTGACGCCAGTCCTATTCGCCGACGCCCCTATCGTGTCTCCCCCACTGAGCGTAGAGTTATCCAAGCAGAAGTGGACAAAATGCTCAACAAAGGTGTCATAGAACCATCAAGTAGTCCTTGGGCCTCCCCTGTCGTCCTTGTGAAGAAAAAAGATGGTACCTGGCGCTTCTGCGTTGACTATCGCCACCTAAACAAGATCACACGCAAAGACGTGTACCCGCTACCACGCATCGATGACGCGTTGGACTGCCTACACGGGGCTACATACTTCTCGTCTATAGATCTTCGGTCCGGCTACTGGCAGATTCTGTCGATGAAATGGACCGCGAGAAGACGGCCTTCATTACACCAGATGGTTTATACCAGTTTAAGGTCATGCCTTTTGGACTCTGTAACGCCCCTGCCACATTCGAACGAATGATGGACTCTCTCCTGCGTGGTTACAAGTGGTCTACTTGTCTTTGTTACCTAGACGATGTGATAGTCTTTTCATCTACTTTCGATAGCCACCTGACCCGTCTCGCTGCAATTCTCGCAGTCTTCAGAACAGCTGGGCTACAACTCAATTCCAAGAAGTGTCAATTTGGTCACCGTCAGATTGCCATTCTGGGCCATATTGTAAACGCCGATGGTGTCCAACCAGATCCCGAAAAGATCCGCGTCGTCCGTAGCTTTCCAGTGCCCCGTTCTACATCCGATGTCCGTAGCTTCGTCGGCTTATGTTCCTACTTTCGCCGTTTTGTGAAAAACTTCGCCGACGTTGCCCGGCCACTGACAGATTTGCTGAAGAAGGATACCACATTCTCATGGGGCCCTGAGCAGGCTCAAGCGTTCGCCGCTCTCAATCGGCTACCTAACTACGCCCCCCATACTTGCCCACTTTAATCCTTCTGCTGCAACAGAGGTTCGCACCGACGCCAGTGGCCACGGTATCGGCGCAGTTCTCGCTCAGCGGCACCACGGTAGACAGTGCGTGATAGCTTACGCCAGTCGCCTGCTTTCTCCCCAGGAGATGAATTATTCCATCACCGAGAGAGAGTGTCTAGCTTTAGTTTGGGCCGTCGCCAAGTTTCGGCCATATTTATATGGTCGCATTTTCACTGTCGTTACGGACCACCACGCCCTCTGTTGCTGACTTCTCTGAAGGACCCGACTGGACGTCTGGCTCGCTGGGCTCTGAGGCTTCAGGAATTTTCGTTTAGCGTCAGCTAACAAGTCTGGCCGTTTGCACAAGGACGCAGACTGTCTTTCTCGATATCCGGTAGATCCTCCTGATCCCGTTGCGCCTGACCTGGAGAGCAGAGTAATGGCGTTCACAGACGTCAGCGATATGCGCATCGAACAACGACGGGATGAGTCATTGCGCACTATCATCGACGCCATCCAGTCTGACAGCCATGACGCTGAATCCCGTATGTTCGTGCTGCATGACGGCATCCTCTACCGCCGCAACGTCACCACTGAAGGCCCTGAGCTTCTGCTTGTCATCCCTCGTCATCTACGGCCTGCCATACTTCAACAACTTCACGACGCACCAACAGCGGGACACCTCGGCGTTTCCCGCACATACGACCGCGTGCGACGTCGGATTTTTCTGGCCTGGATTGTACCGCAGCGTACGTCGATATGTCGCCACTTGCGACCTCTGCCAGCGCCGGAAAAGACCTCTTTGCTGCCAGCTGAGATATCTTCACCCAATTGAAGTCCCCTCTGAACCATTTCATCGCGTGGGACTCGACCTTCTTGGCCCTTTTCCGACGACGACACTCGGAAATAATGGATTGCCGTCGCCACAGATTATGCGACCCGTTACGCGATAACAAAGGCCATGCCAACCAGTTGCGCCACTGACGTCGCGGATTTTCTTCTTCATGACGTCATCTTACACCATGGTGCACCCCGACAGCTGCTTACGGACCGCGGCCGCTCTTTCCTGTCCAAAGTTGTCGATGACCTCCTTCGCTCGTGTGCTACAGCGCATAAGCTATCTACCGCCTACCACCCACAAACTAATGGCCTAACTGAACGTCTCAACCGCACGCTCACAGAGATGCTTTCGATGTACGTCTCCGATGATCATCGAGACTGGGATACCACGTTGGCCTATGTGACCTTCGCATATAACTCCTCTCGACATGACACTGCGGGATTCTCGCCTTTTTATCTTTTATATGGTCGCGACCCCCATATTGCCATTTGAAACCACCTTGCCTCTCGTGCCATCTGCTTCCGAGTACGCGCGCGAAGCCATTGATCGGGCTCACATGGCTCGTCAAGTTGCCCAGTCTCGCCTCACCAGGTCACAGGATATGCAAAAAGCCCGCTACGACCACCGGCATCGAAATATAACGTTTGCCCCAGGTGACCACGTGCTCCTCTGGTCACCGTGTCGCCGTGTAGGTCTCTCCGAAAAACTTTTGTCCCGATACGCCGGACCCTACCTAGTCTTACGTCAAGTTAGCGACGTAACCTACGAGGATAGCGCCATTGCACTCCAGTACGTCACCAAGTTCGTCACTAGTTGACATTGTCCATGTTTCGCGCATGAAACCCTACTTCTGTCGCACTTCTCCGGACTCTCGCCGAGGACGGCGCTCCAACGCCCGGGGTCCTGCTACGGAGAGGAAGAAAAGGAAGAGGTGCGACTGACAGGCGCGCGACTGGGCCAATCAGCCATTGTGTCTCTTGCCTGTAGTTTTACTCTGCAAATACATCTTGCTCAGAAGCAACCAACCTCGTAACAATATATTAGTTAGAAAATTACTTTTAGATTGCTTGACTTCTCTTCGTACCTGAGCACTAATGTGGGCAATAACAGACGGGTTTCTTGGTATTTTCTGACGGGCGCGACATAGTCGCCGTTTTAGGTGAATGATACTTCTGGTAATCCATGGGTTAGCTTTTGCAGTTCTGTTTTCTCTTTGGGGAACAAAACGTGACAAACAGTCGTTTACTACCTTCTTAAAGTATTCCCAGAGGTCATTTAAATCATCTGTAGGCGGGATAGCGTCAAAAGCCATTTCTAAGTAATCAAGAATAGAGGTATCATCTGCGGCCTGAAAATTGTACACCTTTACTCTGGTTATTTTTTCTAATTTTTTATTTGGTTTAAGAGTTGCTGCAACAACCTTATGATCCGAGATTTCATCCTCGATACTTATTTCATAATGAAACACTTCCTGTGACAAAAATAGTAAGTCCAACAATGTCTCGGTTTGTCCTTGAACTCGAGTGGGCTTGTCAACTACCTGAACCAAATCATACTTGATCATGATGTCAAGCAGATTTTCTGCAAGAGGCCTGTTAAGCGGCCCAGCAACTCGTGCATTCCAGTTAACACCTGGTAAATTAAAATCGCCTGTGATTATTACTCTGCTTCGTTTGTTTGTCATTGTTAGCAAGCAGTCATCCAATTTCTCAAAAATATCAACTGAAGTTCCGGGGGGCCTATAGAGAACCCCTATAAGTAACGTGATATCTCCCATAAATAATTTGCACCACACGTTCTCACAGTCTTTAATGGGCGACAATAATTCGTACCGAAGAGTTTTCTTAATCAGTAAAGCAACGCCTCCGCCTCGGGTTAGTCTGTCATTACGCAGTACATGAAATGAAATGGGAAAAACATCCGTATCTGCAACATCCTCTGTTAGCCAAGTTTCTGTTACAGCCACGAAGTCAGGGTCATAAATTAGTGTCAACGATTCTAGTTCTTCTGTTTTGTTCAAAATGCTTGGTGCGTTCACGTTTATCAGCTTTATGTCGCACTGCTTCTTTTGTCAGACCGGGCGGCGTGCTTCGCTTTGAGCGTTCTTAACTTTCACGCGTGTATTGGAACGGGAATCCCACGTATAAGCAGCGTCGTCGATGTAAAGCTTATCTCGAACAAGCTTCACCTTCGCACCATTGCGCCTATCATCAAGAGCAGAGCGCCAAAGGGACTTCCTTTATTCTAATGTTTCTTTTGAGTAGTCGTCAGAGACTCCGATATTAGTACCTCTCAATTTTTTGCAGCTCCTAAATATGGCCATCTTTTCATTGTAGTCAAAAAATCTTACAATTACTGGCCTGTCCTGTTTGCTTTTCTTCTGACCAATGCGGTGAATTCTTTCTACTGAGGACACTGTAACACCAAGGCGCGTTGAGAATATGTTTTTTAATACTTTCTCTTCAATGTCCTGTCGTGTTTCCTTATCAGTCTCAGTGACACCAAAAACAAGAAGATTATTTCTTCTAGCCCTGTCTTCCAATTCGTTTAACCTTTCTTGCTGTTGTTCAATCGTGCGCTGGAGGCTTTCAACAGCAATGTCAAGGTTATTTATCTTAGCAGCATTTTCAGACGAAGGTTCCAATTTTTCTTCTATCTGAGTTAGCCTAGCTTGTATTTGAGTTTGTGTCTTTAAGATTGTCTCTAGCATTTCCTCAACAGTTGGTCCGGGATAGAATTCAATGTCCCCGGAAAGCATTAGCACCAATTCTGACCACAACTTGAACAAAATGTCAAAACAATTCGCTGGGAGCGGCAGCACAATCAAAAAAAGATTGCAGGAACGATAGTAAGATGCAGGAGCATAATAACCAGCCTGCAAGATAAGCCACGCATGTTTCAGCGACATTGCTGCTGTAGTGCCGCCGCTCCCACTGAGGTGCCGCTGAAGCGGACGAGGTTTTATGTCTTCTTCGCGTGGTGACGTCACCGAAGTCTTCCAGTTCCATAGGTTGGCCCCGATGACGTCACGAGATGCTGTCGGGGATAATCTGGGCAGGGCCGGGACTTTGTCGGTCGATGTTGGAGCACTGTGCACGAGCGGCACCATCTGCAAGATAAGCCACGCATGTTTCAGCGACATTGCTGCTGTAGCGCCGCCGCTCCCACTAGTCCACTATACGATCTAGTCCACTATACCAACGATGCTCAGTCGATCGACGGTGGACGCTCTGTTCCCTGATCTCAGTGCCAGTGCGCATCGCTGTCATATGTGTTCCCGTCTACCAGCCACAATTTTGGTCAAATAGCTTCATCTTAGCCCCGTCGCAGTGGTCTAGTGGTTAAGGTACTCGGCTTCTGACCCGCAGGTCACATGATCGAATCCCGGCTGCGGCGGCTGCATTTCCGATGGCGGCGGAAATGTTGTAGGCCCGTGTGCTCAGATTTGGGTGCACGTTAAAGAACCGAGTGTGGTTGAAATTTTCGGAGCCCTCCACTACGGCGTCTCTCATAATCATATAGTGGTTTTGGGACGTTAAACCCCACAAATATATCAAATTATTAGCTTCATCTTGGACATAAAGTCTGCTCCCATCATCCACATGTGGACCATGCGACAACACATTTTTTTATTTTATTCTAGGTTAACGTTCTTTGGAAATAATGCCTTCTCATGCGTTAAATGCGGTCACAATTCAGCCCGAAACTGGTTAATACGATTAAAGTTGCACGGCGGGCTTGTTGGTTATTCATGTTGTTCGAGGTATAGCGCATCCAGGACGGGACAGAGAAGAAAACACAGAACACATACACGGTGCTAATGTGTTCGTGTATGTGTTCACTAGCGCCGTGTATGTGTTCTGTGTTTTCCTCTCTGTCCCGTCCTGGATGCGCTATAGCTCGAACAACATGGTTAATACGAATGTGTCAAGGTGTACTTTTGGATTAGTTGTTTCATATACTTACAGTAAAACAGTGCCAGCTTTAAGAAACAATGAGACAGGGAGGAACGACATGTACACAAGGGGTTCCAACAACTGGAAGTACTATAGGCCCTTGTGCTCAGATATGGGTGCACGTTGAAGAATCTCAGGTGGTCTAAATTTCCGGAGCCTTTTACTACGTCTCTCATAATCATACGGTGCTTTTGGGAGGTTAAACTCCACACATCAATCAATCAATCATCAATCAATCAATAATTTCATCGACGACTGGAAGTTTATAGCGTATGTAGTTGCGCAGAATAAATACTGGCCATGCTTTGAAACATGCGGCAATATTTTGCAGAACCAGCTCCATTTGGTATTTTCGAGCACGTACGGTCACCACCAATTCAAAATCGCTTACACATAAGCGCACATGCTGCGAAATATTAACATACGTACGATGACAACATAAGCACGCGTTAATCTGCCCGATCAATGACAATATAGTGTATTTTCATTGCATATTCTGCGTCGTCAACTGTCTGTCAAACTTATGAAAACTGCTAAGCGAGTAAAAGGCCCCCCGGGACATAACGGCCGCTCTATTGTGTGATGCCAATCATAAATTGCACACTCTCCACAATTTTGTTCATTCTAAAATATTTTTGTTGCTCTACAGCATGTACGTTTCGGAAAGAACTTTTTACTGTGCATAAGATGGCAGGCTGCAATGCGTGCCGGAGCACTTCTCAAGCTGACAAAAACGATCTTTCCGAGACAAAAAAAACAGCAATTTTCGCACGGTAACGAAAGAGTTGAATGGCAGTGTATACGCTCGACGTGCCTCGTGAACTCACACTTGGCACGCCATCGCTCAATTCACAAAAACACATCAATGTACCTCGTAACGCCTGTCTGAAAGAAAATTTAAAAATGCGGAATGTACAGGTACTTGCCGACTGCTTCGCATAAAACCTATTCCCCCATTTCATGGGATCTGCCGAACTTGCACGCGAAACTGTTGTATGCCGGGGTCAACTTAGACTTGAATGGCGTATTTCAGTCACGGAAATAACGTCGCAAAAACGTACGCAGTCAAATGTGAAAGAAAAAACTGGCAGCATATCCACGGAGTGAATGATGGAGAGTGGGGCGAAGCATTCGTCCATCCATTCGTTCTTGCTTCCGTCCGTCCATGCGTCCATCTGTGTGACCGTCCATGCGTCCACCCGCCCATCCGTGCGGGCGTCTGTTCGTGCGTCCGTCCCTGCGTTCATCTACGCATCCGCCCCTGCGTCCGTTCATGCGTCCATCCATACATCTGTCTGTGTGTCCGTTCATCCATCTATACAACACTCCAAGTACCCCCCATTTCGCATCTTTTCATCATATATTCCCCATATAGAAGCACCGCCATTCAGCGGACATTCCAAGGACTAAACGAGAGATGGCACACGCACACTTTCTTACGGCTTGCGCTTCGGGTCTACTTCCCACCTTTAACCACCTCGAGTTCATGGTATATACTAGTTCACTGTATTCATGGCACTGCGGCCCAACGCTCGCTAAACCTTTCTAAAACCAAGGAGGTTACGCCCAGTGAGTATAACGTAGCAACCTTTTCTTCTCACATAGTGCTCAATGAACATGCCAATAGCTGCTAATTAGGATCGCAGCGTGCGCGTTAATAGCCGAATGCTCCTGTCTGTCATTCCACATTAGCAGCCATTGGCATGTACATTGAGCACTATTTTTTATTGTTCAACAACGCACAGAAGAAATCTCCCACAGGCACCATCTTGAAAGTCAAAATGTAACAATTGTTACACACTACGACTACGAGGGACGAACGGGTTCCGCTATAAAAAGCTTCGCCCCTAAATGTCCCGCCAACGGCCATCGAACCGATCACCTATTGGTTCGCCGCCACAAGGGCCGAGCACGGTATCCGCTGTGCGACGGATATATTTAGACTGCTGCTGCACAGAAGCACTGCAGCACAAAACCGCATTTTATATCTCACACTTTCTTATTACAGTGCTCTTAGCTATCAAGGTAGTGTTGCCATCTTGTAACGGTAAAGCGAAGTAATCTATCATTACTGTGGGCTCCACGACTATAGCAACTGCAATACGTACGGTTACGCATCCGTCCCATTCGGCGCGTTTTCAATACAACAATTTCGTGAGCGCGTTAACGCACCACGAAATTGGTCATAGCCCAAACGTTCCGTAACGAAATGTTCCGTAAACGTTGGAGAACAACCTGTTTTCATTGATGCAGTGTATTTAAACAGCGGAAAAAGTACACAGGCCCCGGTGGCTGGCATTTCTAGACATCAAGAGAGCTTACGATAGAGTGATTCAAGAAGACTTGTGGGGAATACTGGACACATTAGATTTGGAAGATGGAATAACTAATCTTCTAAAGGATATCTATAAAAGTAACAAGGTATTTATCAAATGGGAAGAACAGGTATCTGAACCTGTAGAGATACAACGTGGGCTTCGACAGGGATGTCCCCTGTCACCTTTGTTATTCACGCTGTATCAACAGGGACTATATTTAAATTACAGGGGAGTTGACTCAATTTCAGCCTCTCTTTTGCCAAGCAAAGAAAACACTTTGAACGGTCATTACCACCATTGATGTATGCAGATCATTTAGTATTAATAGCCGACGGCAAGGAAGATCTGCAGGGATTGATAGACATCTGTTGTTATGAGAGAGATAGGTTACTTTGGAAGTTCAGCAGGGAAAATAGGCAATCATATTTTTAATAATAACAAAGGCATTGAGCATAAGATACAGAAAGTCACGATAGAAATAGTGGATAAAAACAAATATTTGTGCGTGTGGATAAATAATGAGGCTGAGTGTCTAAGGGAGCACGAAAGATACGTAATGACTAACGGTAATAGGAATGCAGCTGTAGTGGAAAATATGGCACTGTGGAACTGTAATAGGTGTGACGTTGTGAGGGGGATTCAGAAAGGTGTCATGGTCCCGAATTTCACGTTCGGCAATGCGGTCTTGTGCATGAAATCAGAGGTTCAAGTAAGATTGGAAATTAAACAGCGTGGCATAGGTAGACTTGCTTTGGGAGCACACGGGAATACTTCAAATCAGGGAATACAGGGCGACATTGGATGGACATCGTTCGAAGCCCCGCCGCGGTGGTCTAGTGGCTAAGGTACTCGGCTGCTGACCCGCATGTCGCGGGTTCGAATCCCGGCTGCGGCGGCTGCATTTCCGATGGAGGCGGAAATGTTGTAGGCCCGTGTGCTCAGATTTGGGTGCACGTTAAAGAACCCCAGGTGGTCTAAATTTCCGGAGCCCTCCACTACGGCGTCTCTCATAATCATATAGTGGTTTTGGGACGTGAAACCCCACACATCAATCAGCTTCTGCCTCAACCGTAGCAGAGTGCGTATTGCGCTCCATAGAGTTGGCAATTTAGACACAAGCTTGCTACGCGCCCAACCAGCGTTCATATTCGCTTCTTTCAACAGAACCGGGGCAGGACGTGATGTCATATTAAAGTCTGTAAAGTAGAAAAAAGTTTGCGTTGGCTGTGAGGGAAGGTTACAATAGAAATGGGCAAAGAGTCTCACTGGTTTACCGGTGGTTGGTTATTCATCCGACTCTAAAGTTCTGCGGACACGCAGCGCCACCTGTCGACGCAGTTTTGAGTAGTGCAAAGCCCGACTTTGTGTCCTTCTTGTCTCTGTGTCGTCGTTTTGTTCTCGCGCTATAACTATCGTCATTCCTTCCACCGTTTGCTGCGCAACCAGGTGCAACTACGGCGTAAAAAACAGCGATTGAGCTAAATAATGGGTGTATTTCAGCATTGAACATTTAGAAAAAGAGCTACGAGTTTTTCTCCGCTAGTCAGGCGCGTCACCGAACCGCCGTAAAGTGCTTGCTCGTTCACTCACCAGAACGACGGTGAAAACAAACAAGGGCAGACGCAACAAGCTTCACGCTCAACAAAAAAAAAAAAGACTATGGTCTATGCTACAGTTGCGTTGTGAATTGCTACGGACGTTAAATATTTCGTTTTATTACTGTTTACTGCGGCTTTCAAGAAGCAGAACGGCGAGAGCACTGGACATGTGCTGTTGTGTTGGGTAAGCAAATCACTCCCGTTGTCTACAGCCGTTCGCGTGAGAAAGTTTGATAATGTAGGTCTCCTGGTATTGTTTTGAGTCGCTTTGATATAAAGGGGAACCATAGTAACTTTCATTTCGAGCCTCTGACCGCGGTGCACACCATGCAGCAGTAGACAGGTGCACATGACGCGCATGATAAACATCGCACAAGCCGCGACTGCCGATAACCTGAAGCACCACAGCATTACGCGTGAGGGCTTTCAAGGCTCTAAGTTCCGGCTTTATCTATGAATTGCAAACATGCACGTCACACAGGTAAATCATTGATTGATCGATATGTGGGGTTTAACGTCCCAAAACCACCATTTGATTATGAGAGACGCCGTAGTGGAGGGCTCCGGAAACACACAGGTAAATCACAACATGATCGCGGCCACAAAATGTTTTTTTTTTTTTTTAATGCGAACCATTTCTTAGCGAACTTCAGCGGCTTTGTGCATATCTATCTATCTAGCCCCCTACGACATTTAGCTCTCCTGGCCATTTCGATTATGGTATCGATACCACACTTGGTATGGAATAACATGACTGCATGAAGAGCATATTTCACTAGTCATAACATGAAAATCATGACATGTATGTCATGAATGTCATCATCTACATGACATGTTTCGGAACCGGTATGGTATGACATGATTGCATGGCGAACACAAGCGAGAGACTTTAACATGAAAATCATGACATGCGTGTCATGTAACAACATGACCACATGTCACGCTCATGATGTGCTCACGACTGTTTCGCTAGCGTCACATACACAAAATTTTGTATTATGGTACATGCATAGATGACGAAGTTATGCGAGTGGTGCAAACATGATAATCATGAGATGCGTGTCATGTAACAACATGACTACAGGCTACGCTCATGATGCACTCGCGGCCGTTTCGCTAGCTTCGCATGTACCAAATTCGGTATTACGTGACGTCTATGGATGACGAAGGTATGTGACTGGTGCAAACATGATAATCCTGAGATGCGTGCCATGGGAGAACGACCACATGCCACAGCCAAGGCGCCAATACATTTCGACGACGCCGGCATTCGTTTCGTCGCGACACAACAGCGTTGCCACGTCAGGCGCCGGTCCTGCCATATAATCCGCAGGCCCGCGCCGCGTTGCTTCGACGCATGCACGTTTCAGCACGTCCAGCGTCCCTCTGTCACAAAAAGAGGCAGACGCAGTGCTGTCTGGGTAACGCATCGGTGCGAAATGCAGCATGGTGCATTTCGCGCCGGTTGCCGTCATGCCGCGCTATAGTGATGCCACGCCGACGAACGCTGGTTGCGCCTGGCGTCAGACTATAGAATGCTCCCGTTTTGCTAACGTACCGTTACTGTGCCCAGCGTGCGTGCGCGTCAACGTTAAGTTAAAGTATATCGGGCCCTTCATGATGCGTTCACATCCGTTTCGCTAGCTCCATATATACCAAATTTCGTGTTACGTGACGTCAATCGATGACGAAGTAGTTCCACATATACTAAATTTGGTATCACGAGACGTGAATAGGTGACGAAGGTAAATGACACATTCAAACATGATAATCTTGACATGGAAGTCATGTACGGCACATTTTACCTTCACCTCGTAACGTTGTGCTGATCTTGAAGCGACATATCAACCTTCCTCATTCGTGCTTCACATGTCAGCGATTCCCACTGTACGTGGGATCTGCCATTTTTTTTTCCTTGCCGTTGATCTCCGCGATTGCCGGAGCAATCTCGGAGGCCTCGGTTTTGCTTTTCGTTATACACCGAGAAAGCGGACACGAATGCATCCCCGTTTGCAGTATATACAAACGGATGACAACCGTCAACAGAACATCATATCACGCATAATGAAACAGTTCAACGCACAGGAAGTGAGAGGTGGATCGAGAATGCAACTGCAATGGCGAAAATCACCAGGGCTATTTGTGCAGAATAAAGTGAACTTCGTTCCACTGATCGTAAAATAGATTGCTCGTGTATGCACTTCATCGGTTCTGCATCATGTTTATGCGCAATTTTAACGCATTTAGGCATTACAGAACGTACATCGGAGTGCTTGCCTGTAACTCGATGTCCTGCGATGCTCGATTGCACTTAAAGTGTCAGTCGCAGTACGCCGAAGCAAGAGAAACATCTTTCGCATTGTACCCACAGATTGTTTTGATGAGCTTCCTACTTTTCTGAAGCGTGATTGGATTGAAGTAAAAAGCTTGCCAGGTCCTTCATTTTCATGAAACGGCGCCTCAAGGCCAACGAAAGAGGATGACCTATGCACGTTC
Organism: Rhipicephalus annulatus; assembly: GCA_013436015.1. Taxonomy (NCBI): domain Eukaryota; kingdom Metazoa; phylum Arthropoda; class Arachnida; order Ixodida; family Ixodidae; genus Rhipicephalus; species Rhipicephalus annulatus. The sequence continues at coordinate 49,853 of WOVY01006367.1, read as the reverse complement.
GCTTGCGGACGGCTCGCTTTGCACTTCCCATTTATGGCCGGCGCGTCGATGGGGGTGCCGACGACGGCGTTTTTCGCAGCGCTGCCTGGGCAGAGTCTGGCGTCTATAGAACACTGTAATTTGCGAGCACCTGCCCGGTTTTGGACTGGCGGGGCTGGTTTTTTAGACAAGAAGCCGGTCGCCAGCCCGCACCTAAGACCGGCCGTCATTGGCCGGTTTCTTGCTCATCGTATTCCAAATATTTTTTTTTACTCTTCTCCGTGTTCGCAGCGCCTGTTGACAGGAATTTCACCCTGCGTTGTCGGGGACTGACTGCGCAGGTGGAAAGAAGGATGGGAGAAACATGACACCTGCGTCACTGCAACGACACCGCGTGTCGATCCCCAACATCGATCGCCGGTGCCTGAGAAGCAATATCCCGCATACTGAGAAACGCGAGGGTCGACGTAGTCCACAAGCCATCCACCACCATCGGCTGCTTCATCCCTCGGCCCAAAGATCGCTCACCTGCGGAAAAAGCTCAGGGCGTCGTGTACCGGATCACGCCACCTGCCCCACTTCCTACATTGTGGAAACCACGAACTTCCACGAAAGAATGCCACAGCTCAAGAATAACCTCCGCCGGTTGAACCGAGAACGGAGCGCAGTAGCAGAACACTGCGAGCGGTTTCACCACCATATCCGTCCTGACGACGCGATGATCCTGGCAAAAGAAAGGAACCCTCGCCGGCGGCTCCTCCTCGAATCCTGGCACATTCAGCAGCAACAGGAAACACCAACCGCTCTACGGGGACATCGCCCTCCCTCTCCTGCCAGGGCTTGCGAAGAGTCACGGCAAGCCTTGCACGCACCCTCGATCAGTCCTCCTTCCCCCTCTCCAAAATGATGTGCCATGCTCCCGACAGGACTGAAGAAAACCACTTTCTACCATGTACCCATGAAAGCTCGAAGCAAGAACCCTTCAAGCCCACCGATCATAGGAATGGAGCGGAAATCAGTATCAGTAGTTAGTTACATGCTTTGCTTGCATAATGAGCATGGATTCCCCGCCTTTGAAAAAGTGAAAAATACGTCAGTGCACGTTCCGGAAAGAGTGGAGATCTCAACCCGAGAGGTGGCTCCGCCCGCGGACGACGATGCCACAGCCGCAAGGTGCACCATATGTGCAAGCACGTTTACGGTTAAATCTGATGGCGTCAGCACTGTGAAGCATCATGCATCAACGCAGAAATAAACAGGAGAGCCTCGCCTCGAAACAGTCGGCTACATTCAAAAAGTTCTTTGTTCCAGCCATTTCTAGCGCAGAAGATAATATGACTGCTGCGGAACTAAGCACCATATTTAGTTGAATCCAGCACAACTACAGTCACCTGTCAATGGACTGTGGCAGCAAGTTGGCACTGAAAGTCTTGTCGGATTCAGGCATTGCTTCCAGAATGCGACTCGGAAGAACGAAGATGGTACAGCTCGTGAAAGATGTACTGGCGCTTTGCGCAGTGGAGTGCATAGTTGAAAAAAAAAGAATGGGAGATCCTACATACAGTGGGAATCGATGATATGCGAAGCACAATTGAGAAAGGTTGATATGTTTCTTTAAAATCATCACAACGTTACGAGGGGGAGGTAAATGATGCCGTACATGGCTTCCGTGTCATGATTTTCATGTTTGGATGTGTCGTTTACCTTGGTCATCTATTCACGTCACGTGATAACAAATTTAGTATATGTGAAGCGAGCGAAACGACCGCGAGCCCTCTGCAAGCGTGGTATGTTGTCATGCTTTTACATGACATGCATGTCAGGATTATCATGTTTGCACCAGTCATATACTTTCGTCATCCACTCACCTCACGTAACACCAAATTTGGTATATGTCTAGCTATAACAAAACGGCCGCGAGCGCATCTTGAAGGGTCCGAAATACTCTATCGTGGCGTTGACACTCACGCACGCTGGGCACAGCGACACTACGTTAGCAAAACGCTAGCAGTCTATAGCCTCACGCCAGGCGCAACCACCGTCCGTCGGCGCGGCCCGACGGCAACCGGCGCGAAATGCGACATGCTGCATTTCGCACCGATGAGTTACCCAGACAACACTGTGTCTCCCTCTTTTCGTTACGGAGGGACGCCAGACGCGCTCAAACGCGCATGCGTCCAAGCAACGCAGCGTGGCGCGCGCCTGCGAATATATGGCAGGGCAGGAGCCTGACGCGACGGAATGAACGCCGGCGAGCACGCACACCGCGTCACGTCAAAATGTACGGGCGCCTTGACTATAGCATATAGTCATGTTCTCACATGACACCCATCTCATGATTATCATGTTTGCAACAGTCCCATACCTTCATCATCCATTGACGTAACGTAATACCAAATTTGGCATATGTGAAGCTAGCGAAACGGCCTCGAGCGCATCATGAGTATGGCATGTAGTGATGTTACATGACACACATGTCGTGATTATTATGCTTGGATGTGTCATTTACCTATGTCGTCTGTTCTCGTCGAGTAATACCGTGTTTGGTACATATGAAGCTAGCGAAACAGCCGCAAGTGCATCATGAGCGTACCATGTAGTCATGTTGTTACATGACACGCATCTCATGTTTATCGTGTTTGCACCAGTATTATACCTTCGTGATCCATTTACGTCCCGTAATAATAAATTTGGTATAAGTGAAGCTAATGAAACGGCCGCCAACGCATCATGACCGTGGCATGTAGCCATGTTACAGGACGCGCATGTCATGATTTTCAATGTAGGGTCTGTCGCTTGTGTTCGCCATGCAATCATGCCGTATCATACCAGTTTTGCAACATGCCATGTGATTGAAACCACCGCAAGAGCTTCAGGAACATGAAATGTTATTCATGACATACATGTCATAATTTTCATGTTATGACTAGTCAAATATGTTCTTGATACAGTCATGTTATGCCATACCAAGTTTGGTATTGATACCATGATCGAAACGGCCAGGAGAGCTAAATGTCGTAGGCGGCTAGATAGATAGATACGCTCAAAGTCGCCGAAGTTCGCCAAGAAATGCTTCGCATTTGAAACTTCGTCCAGCAGGCCACAACCTTCGGTTCGCTCTCTCCACTGACGCTTTCAACAAGGGAAACAGAAAACTTTTCCCCATTGCAGTGCGTTTCTACGATGTGAGTGGTGCCGGAATAACTGATGCTCTCATCGACTTTTCTGAGCAGGCGCGGACGAGACTACCAGCGGCATCTTCGAACTTTTGGCAACAAGTTTGGAGAATCTAGGCCTTTCTTTGGAGTGAGCTGTAGCGTAAAGCACGGATAATGCTTCTGTGAATTATGGGAAACATAACTCAATTTGCCAAAAGATGCAGAAAGATCAGCCGACAAAGTCGGCTGATTTTTCTGGCCATTGGCAACTGCCATGTTGCACATAACACTGCCAAGTACGCAGTCAAGTCTTTAATTTAAAGTTTGACTTTGAAACTCTTGTACTAAAGGTATTCAAAGAGTTTTCTTCTAGCTCGAAATGTTTAGAGGAATTGAAAATATTCTTCGAATTTTGTGATCAGGAATACAGCAAAGTTTCGTGTCATGTTTTGGTCCGCCGCATGGTTTACAGCCTTAGACAGATTACTTAAGAACTGGACACCCATCAAGTCATACTTTCTGAGTCAGAAAGAGGAGGAGTGCGAAAAAAATAATCTAGAGATTTAAAGGCAACCAGGCCGATGGACTTTCAGATAGTGTCACGCTTCCGGAGTGCTACATGCACTTCATTCACTCGTTCCTTGCAGTGTTCCATTCAGCAATCCTCACCCTCGAAAAGAGTCACCTTGAGCCGACATAACTTTACGGTGTAATGACTAAGCTCAGGAAACAGCTGATTAATCGAAGGGATGATATGTTCTGTGGTGTCAAGGCTAATCTGGAACTTGAAGTCCTTCCTGGTGGACAAGTTGCAAAGCTGGACTTTGTGAATGTCTATGACAGGGCCCTTGCGTACCTCGAAAAGTGGTTTGACTTCGAGGACTTCCCGTTTAAGATGCTCGCCGTATTGGATCTGCGCAAGGTGCACCCGCTCTATTGGTGGTATTAAACGCGGGCAACGTTTTTTGGCATTGACTTTCAAGAGTAAGGGGGACGAACTCTACTCAGATTTTTGTCTTTTGAAGGATGCTCTGCCTGGACTCGTAAAATGTGACTAGAAATCGAGCTTGATGTGGCTGAAGTACGTAAAATTGGTATACAAAGTGCCCCTTCTTGCAGAACCCAACGGAGCATGTCTACTCCATTCCCTGCAGCAATGCGTTCGTGGAACGCGTCTTCAGCGTGATGGGAAACTTGTGGACAAATGAAAGAAACCAGCTGAGCGCCCCTATGATTAACGCCGAACTTTGTGTGCGGTATAATTTGGTGTACAGCTGTGAAGAATTTATAAAGATGGCGAGAGAAAACAAGAAGCTCATCCGAGCCGCTAAGTCGAATTCTTAGTACACATTCAAGTTCCGCGAATAGGAGAAGGCGAGCACATAGGATTTCTTTATTTCTTTTTATGTGTTGTGAGCGGACTGCACATTATTGCACCTGTATGCGTACATACATTGCATACTTTTTAAAGGAGCACTGAAGAGCTGAGAAAAAATGACGAAAACATCGAAATTCTATTCGGAAGACACGACTATTCCGATGAACAGACTTTATTACACACGTTTATGAACAGTTGGCCGTATTTTTGTTTGCGTGTGGCGGCTGTACACCAGCGCGAGCACCGCGGCTGAAAGGTGCACGTATTCGTGTCCGTTACCTCCCTTTCTCTACTCCTCCGTTATATCCCACTCTCCATCTTCCACAAGGACGCTGAGATGTTACGTCTACTTTAGGGGCTTTATCCCACCTGGGAACATTGTTCGCTGCAGGTGCCGCTCGTAGTGGTTTTAGGAATCGTAGTGGTGGCTGAGCGGGTTGAGAGACACGGCCGACGGAATGGAATTGTTGGCACGCCTGTTCCAGGCACGGTCGTTCGAGGAAGTTGAAGGTACGCTAGTTCAAGACACTTCGGTTGGTGAAAAACGCATTAAATTCATCATTTTCTGCAAGTTTCTGTCTGAAATGAAGGTTGCGTCTACGAATTTCAGCACCCTATTTTTTAGTCTGGCTGAAAACCTCGGCGGCAAATATTTTGTTCAGCATACGTAATCATTTAACACTCGTTTTCAGTGCAAAAATTGTAAGACTCGTGATATTTGTGCGCTTGCCACCAGGGACTAATTCATTCGCTGCGCTGTGCTGTGTTTGTATGTACGTGGACATATTATGTTGTGTTGAGGACGGGTACAGTAAATGTCATCGCATGTCGAAGATTTAACATGAACTTTGTTTATTTTCCACACAACCTCAACTTCGTTACCCCCCGCTTACGGGCCGGGTTTTTTTTTTTCTTGGAAAGGTGGCAACCCTATTCGTGACGTCATTGGTAGCAGCGCCAAATTCCCCTTCATTTACGACCTTGGCAAGGGATATAGTGACATATTGCATCAATGGCGGCGCACGTGCTGTGCGTAGTCATGGCTAGATTGACCTATTCGACGTCTTTCTGGTCGTGGCAGAACTATAACTATAGGCCTATATAACTATATAGAACTATAGATGGGAACAAGCAAATTTGTTATGGACCAGTCATAGCACTTTCTGCCCAGTTTCCGTATTGTGGCTAGTCTGTGCATTTGGTCTGACCGTTGTTCTGATCGTTTCTGGCGCGATTGGGCCTCATATGACAGCAAGAGTTTTTTTCATTTATTCATACTGTCAGCCAAAGGACAAAGACAGGAGTTGGGGTTACATATCTGGCATGTACAAAGAACATATGTGGAAACAAGTTTCACACTGTACGCTCAAGACGCACACTATGTGGAAATAACAAAACAGAAACGCAAAAACTATATCAGAATACATCCCGCATAGGTCATGGATAAAAGAAACATGTTCGAATACATCTCGTACACATCACCAAAAAGAGAAAAAAGATTTGAAGGTATATAGTACATATTGAACATAATGATATAGTACATTGAACACATTCAACCAACAAGGAGCAAGCAATTCGGTTACAAATATTCTGACAAAGCCTTTTCGAACCTTTGTAAATCGGAATGTTCGACTATGTATTGAGGTAATTGATTCCAGTCATCGATGCTCCGAAGCAAAAACAAATACTTGAATAAATCTGTTCTGTAGCTAAGTGGTGTGATATGTTTCGAGTGTTTTGTTCTGGATGTGGTAAATGGCTGTAGTGCGATGTGTTCCCTTAGGTGAACTTTGTAGTCTCCATTGAGTATGTGAATAAAGAATATCAGTCGATTATGTTGCATTTTTCGTTTCACCGTCATTAAACCGGCTCTGTGTTTAAGCTCACTAATAGACTGAGTTCTGGAATAGGAGTTGAAGATGAACCGCAAGGCTTTGTTTTGTATATGCTCACATTTTAGTGCTTTTTTTGGTGTATGATTCCCATAGATGACTTGCGTAGGTCAATACTGGAAGAATAGTCATTTTATACGCCATTGTTTTAGCTTCCAGAGTGGCATCGTGAAGTTTTCGTCGTAACGACCAAAGTTTACGCATGGCTTTATTGCAAACACTGTCAACATGCATGGACCAGTTCAAGTCATGTGTAAGATGAACACCTAGATACTTAATATTCTTTACTACAGTCAGCACTGTGCCTTTAATGCTGTAAAAAAAGGATAACGGGTCTTTTTTACGTGTCATGCGCATGAAGAGAGTTTTTGATGCATTCAGTTCCATTTGCCATTCGTCGCACCAAAGACTAATTTTTTGTAAATGGTTATCAAGCTCCAGCTGATTGTCAGTGGAGCTTATCTTCGCATACACAATGGTGGCATCTGCATACTGTTTTATAGCTATTTGCTGAGAAAAATCGGCACCCATGTCACTGATATAGATAGAGAAAAGTAAAGGGCCTATTACGGACCCTTGCGGCACGCCTGATCTGACTGGTTTATTGGTGCTGGTACACCTACTACGAAGACACAACTTTTTTTTTTATTTTTGACGGCAGTTGGGTGTCGAGCAGTATTAGCGCTGTTGAAGTTGATCACCACGCGAATTCGTTTTCCCCGCACTCTTTCTCGATGATGATGATGATGATGAGCGACTACGGTATGATTTAGGCGGAAGTGAAATTGCCACGGAGGTAGGTTTTATCGCAGCGGTGAAAAGCCAAAAGCGAAGGTGGGCAGTCGGGGCAGCAGCGATCGGCGTCGGGCAACGCACGGTTGGCCGTGATCGGGCCTGTGGGATTCGAACGTCGAGGCACGGAGCTGCTGCGTCGTGCTGCTGTCGCGCACCATTTCGTCGCTTACCTTCCGCATGAAGCGTCAGCGATAGTGCACGCATCTGGCCGTTTTGACCATCGGTGTGTGTGAACCGAAACGTGCTGCCTAAAAGCTGCTTCAGGGGGCGGCATTGAATATCCGGCTGGGTGTGTTGGCGAGACTGCGATAACAACAAAACCCCGCTCGGCTGCTAGGCAAGCGACCCAGGATGTCTCACCAAACCGGTATACAAGGTGGGTAAAAGGACCGCTTTTCGGAGCTATTGAAACGAACCGGTGTTAGCCTGTGAAATGTGCATGGGGCATGGACACTGCGTCGTTTTGTTTGGCACATCAGTAATCAAAACCGGCACATAACGAAGACAAGAAAGGTATAAGAGACAGAACCTTCGGACTACGGGCCCGATCGGGCGCGTAGTCTGAAGTTTGAAGGTTCGAAGCCTACCGGCTACAAGCTGTCTTTTCGTAGACTTGACATCTGTATTACTAATGCTACAATACATTTAAAACAGTTTGGCCAACGTCCGGCATACCTTCTTTGGGTTCGCCTTCTGCTCGTTTTCGTTAAGGTTGTATCAAATTTGGTCTCATGTCATTTGTGTCGCATGTACTGCTACGCGACTGCCTAGCACAACGATCGCGGTAGCAGAGTTGCATAAACTAACTTGCGGATGTTGCCGATGTTGTGACGTATTTATGTTACACTGCATAATCTACAGCGCCCGTGTCATAGCAGCGCCGGTAAACACAGTTGGTATTCGATCGCTATTGTGAATCCGAGGTCCGGCAGATGGTGTATCGCCGGTGCGAAACAGCATTTTGCTCTCGACTGGCCTCGGTGGACGCACCTGCTTTAATTTTTCGCTCGGCACGTCCCGGCTTAGTATGCACTTGTTCGGTGGCCCTGCTGATGTGAACAATGACCAGCTGTTGTTACTACTGTCGCTATAGAAATGGAACTCACAGCTGATTTTGTCCCGTTACAGCGAATGCCGAGTTGAAGCAGTTCTTTGGCAAGTGTCGCAAAGGTAGCGTCCGCGTCTTCAAAGTCTCAATCGTCGAAGGCAAGTATCGCGATTTGTTAGAAGATCAGCCAAAATTTTATTCAGCTCTGCTTGCCCGCTATTTCATTTCTTGACCGCCAGTTATATCAGTTTTCGCCTTATTTGCAGAGGAACTAACGCTTGTTGATCAGAAGCCACCAAAGGACAACTGGGAGCGAGGTAAGGCCGCACATTACATTTGGATAAGCTTGCGATAGATTCAGTGTCTACGATTAAATTCGTATCTGTGAGCTTTTTGGCTTTTTCGGGTCTGTGTTTCCTCTTTTTTTTTTATTTCCCACTTAGTGCGGATTCATTTTATGTCTTCACACATTGCTTAACATTCGATTAAAGTGGCATTTCAATGATGCCACTATTGTAACAGACACTTCAAACCTGAAAATATAGTCAGTTGGGATTATCTGATTGAAGCATTTTCAAAAACAAACCCTCTGGACATTTGACCACATTAAAATGAAGACAAGCTTAACACAGATAGCCACTATGCGGCTCCATTTCTGTGGCCATCAAACACTCCATGCATTCACCATCACATCACATGCCTCTTGTAGTCATGGGACAATGGAGTTTCCTAATAATACACTAGAGACAACTGGCACTAGTGTCTGTGGGATCTGCAACACATGGCACCGGTGTGGGAATTATGGGTGGTACGTGGGTTCATCCTAGCTTCATTCTTTTGGCTCCATGTGGCCTCAAGCCAATTCAACACTTTTAAAGACAAAATTCAGCAGTTCCGCTTCGCCACTTTAACCTTTTAGGCTCACCAATTCAAGTCTGCTCATGAAGTTCACAAAGATTCATTCTTTTACCTGTAACAAATGCCGAACCTCAACAATAAACAAAGCCACAATTGTGTTCGAAGCTGAAACCACGAAGAATTAAGATGTACTACCCATCATTCCCATGGTGGCCGAACGATTGCAGCACTAGAGTTTCCTCTAGGTAACAGCAGAAAACTCTGCACAGGACAGTGTACCCCAGCAGTGTATCCCATTTTGTGTGGAACAAACCACAGAGAATTGATGGATTGTGGTGATGGATAGTCTGATGATGTATAGTGGTGACATAATGTTGATGGGACAGTGCGTCTTACGGATGCGGGAATCGGGCTTAAGGCAGAGCTGCCGCTAGATCGGACAGTGTCGAGTTTTAATCCCTAGTTTGGCATGTGCCAGACTAGGATCACGTGCACATGTTTTTCTTCCCAGAGAGTGAAGTTTGTGTCATATCGGCATAAATCGGACTCGGGCATGTATGTCAGTGGCAGTAAATGACTCAAACACGCATGTCAGGAGCAATACAAGTTTTAGCGACCATATTTGTAGCAATTTGAGGCTTTTATCACAAGCAATTGCTCCTAGCAGTTGCTGTACTGAAAAAAAATGTTGCATTTAAATTCGTGTATAGTATACCTACCATGGGGTTGAATGAACTCAGCTCTGTCATACGCTGTCACTATCTGTACAGTTTTCGCCGATACTGGCAACTAAACACAAAACTGGTCATGAAGATTGAAATGCCTTGCTATGTACACTTTCAGACATTTTTTTGGTGAACTACTGTGGGTATAGAGGGTTCCAATCATGCAGGAAAAAGATTTGCTTGAGAGATAGGTTAATTGTCCCTTCAAATATTGAGGAGCAGCACATTTGCACTCAGTTTTGGTATTTCTTCGGCAGTGGGAAGACAACACTCAAAGCATGTGCCTTGCTCAACTCGGCTGTCTATAACAACGGAGCGTCGCGCGTAGAACAGCACGAGTAGCATCTGCAGTCCCAAATACGCCACATCTGAGCATACGCGGCGCCAGTGATGTGCCCGCCCTACAGTTTCCACCCTTCTTTATCTCCGCGGCCGCGATGGCTGCTTTGGCTGTCGAAGTGCTGTCAACATTACAAAATCGAAATAAAACAACTACAAAAAATATTCTTACTTTGTGAGATCTTATCACAGTGACAATGGTTTTACTTCGTCTTTCGTTCTTGTTCTTTGTTTTTTCGCGAAATCGCTCAGACCACTTTCGACGGCCAAAGCGGTTGTTGCATCTGCGGCGATAAACAGGGATCAGTATTGCGAGGCAGGCACATCACTGGCGCTGTGCATGCTCAGATGTCGCGTATATGCGACTGCAAATGTCGCCTGTGTCGTTTCGCACACGACGCTTCGTCGTTATAGACAGCCGAGTTGGGCACTGTACATGTCCTCGTCACTTTGTGTCAGCTTGTTTATTTTGCTCCTGCTGCAGACTATGACACCCTGGTGTTGCCACTGCTTGAACGTGGTCAGCCATGCTACCTCTTCTATCGCCTTGACTCCACCTGCCCGAATGGATATGACTGGCTCTTCATCAGCTGGTCTCCCGACGACTCGCCCGTGAGTGATCACCGCAAATATGCTGTCAACTTGAACTTTTGATTGCGGACAGTGCTGCCAAGCTCTGGAGTCTGTACGTCAGTCTGTCTATGCTTGGTGTATGCATTCCCTAGCAGTGCCATGATATTGACCAGTAAACACCATTTAAGCAGCGTGGCAACCAGACATGAGAGTCTGTAGAGGCCAGAAAATATGTGCACATCATAATGGGATGGTGCAAAGTAATGGAGTATTCGAACAGAGTCAAGTCGTGTGCTCTGATTTAAGGGGGCAGATGGGGGTCTTCGGTACGAAAAAGTGACAAAAAATTTCATATTTTAAAATTGACATATTTGTTTCCTGCAAGTATTTTTCTATCTCTTTGTAAATTTTCACACACCATGAAGTGGTAATTTTTTTTGCAATGTCATTCTAACTGTATAGATTCTTGGTGCTGTTAACATGCAGAACCTGTGAAAATATGGGGAACCGACTTCGAGGCTTCTTTATAATTTGCCAGCGCTGCGCTGACAGTGCAACCTGAGGCTCAAAGGGTGTTTCCAACGCTTTGCTACGACGTCACGGTGGTGGTACCTGCCCGTCGCTTTGCGTTCTACACCTCATCACCTCCGAGACTGGCGCGCATTTTTCTCCACGCGCTGCAGTCTTCATTTTCGAAGATAACTGCCAGATGGCACTTGCGTCTAACGTGTCTAGATTCACTCTTTCGCCTCCGCCACACGCTCGAGGCAACGCACCGGCTGCAGAATACCATTCACCGATTTTCTTGCGCAGAACATCAAATAAACGTTTTGTTCCCTCTCTCCAGATGCAAGACTATCGTCTTTCAACGACATTTACAGTGTAACATGTAGATTCGGGCCAATTTTTTCTATGGCAGCCTTAAACAATAGGCGGTGAACTTAAGTTATCTCAGGAACAAGGTGTGCCAATTTTTTCTATGGCAGCCTTAAACAATAGGCGGTGAACTTAAGTTATCTCAGGAACAAGGTGAGTTATAGGAAAACTAATTAAATATTTGAAATCATCTGAAAAAACTGCATAACCCTGTGCAGTTTGATCAAGATCACTGAAGAAATAAACAAAAAATGTCTAAGGCCAGTCTGCCCCCTTAATATCAAAATAAGAGGGATGGTTGCACCACCCTGCATGTATTGATGCATCTTTGTATTGCACATTGGAAAAAACTGATGTAAAAAAGGGAGAGAGAGAGAGATAATGTCGCAGAGAATTCCATTGCAGATTTTTCCAGTAAGTCATAGCTGGGCCCCATTACAGTAGAGTTGCCTCTTGCGTGGTGACACCTTTGTTTTATTATTCTTTGCTAGGAGTGTACATTTATTACTGTCTGGATAGAAAAGAGGATACTGAAGGTATCGAGATGTAAAACTTACTAGGTTAGATTTTAAGCATAATATTATCCAGACCCTAATGTTGATTTCCAATGGCAAATTCAAGTCAACTTTTTTTTGCTCTGAGTGGAGAAATCATATTCCAATGGTAGACTGGGAGTATGAATTGTATGTTCCAGTGGCAGATTAAAAGCAATTGCACATCACGGATGGCTCAGTGGAGCAAGGATTCTTGCTGCACACAAATTGGTGGATTTTACCAGAAGTTTGTGTGATTTATTGTGTGCGCCCACCTTTCATCCCATCGCAGCCATATCTTTACATTTGGGGGTAGCCGTGGATGACCAGAAAAACGCTTCATGGCCCCTCGCGCCTCCTCGCTAGATTCCCCTCACCAACTGCTCTTGCCAAGGCGCATGCGTTACAATCACAGATTCGGCGAGAGCAATCCCGTTTGGATCAACGCACTCCGTTCGCGATCTGCCATTAGAATTTATCATAAGATTGCCGTCTTTGCTTTGACCTTGCCTGCAGAATCAGTGTGCCTACTCCATAGGTGTGACCCTAGAGGTACTAGCGCAATATTGTGAAGCAATGTTGAACCACAGATTGCTGGCAAGGGCAATCAAGCAAGGTACCAAACTAGAAACCACATGAAATGATCTTAATTATAAGAATTCCGCTCTTATTGGTGTATGTGCTTTTGCCATAAGGATATTCAGATGCTGTTTATTACTTTGCTGCACAGCTGGGCAGAGAAGAAAAGTTGGCAGCCAGTGCATCCTTAGGGGTCATTGACGTGGGAGATTCAGCTGCACAGCTGAGCAGAGAAAAAAGTTGGCAGCCAGTGCATGCTTAGCGGTCATTGACGTGGGAGATTCAAATAAAGCACAGTTAAAGTGGTGGTAAATTCAAGTAAGTGCGCCTTTGTGGGTGCTGCCAGGTTTTCAGCGAGCAAACAGGCCCTACAGAGGTCAACCGAAAACCTCCTGAGGTAGTGCAATAACTTGCCTTCTATTCACTTTGTGGCCATTGTATCTAAAAGCTCTCTTAAAAGTAATGTATTCTGAATTATTATTTGCCACCTGTAGTCAGTGCCAAGTACAGAGTGCAAATTTAAAAAAAATTTAATGTAGCCGTGGAACACAAGTCTGTCTTAAGTAAAGTAATACTTAGCAAAAGACTACTCTCCAACAAAGATTTTTTTTAAAGAAAAATCCGGTGTTTTGAGGCCAAATCGGCTTCTTATTCCGGGTTGACTATGGCTTTCCAAACTGGCCAAGGGGGAACTCAGATCTTCGATGGTACTTTACCTCTTTTTTGCAGGCCATGGATGGGCCGGCTTCCTAATACTTTGCCATTGCATAGAAAGCAGCACACAGTGTTGCGTAGGAAAAGTTTTAGTAAGCTCGTTTGCACTGAGCATTTAAATTGTACTAGTACAGTGAAAAAATTTCACCATTCTTGGCCAGAATTCAGAAAAGCAGTGCTATATGGCAAGAGTTAACAAATGCAAGCCACAGTTGTTACAGCAAGGTCTTATAATTATCAACTCAAAACGGGGCTCAGAGTCTTTTTGACCAAAGCACTGCTTTGACATCGGGGGTCATATTCAGTGAAAAGCAATGGCCCTCCTCTGCAAGTTGCCTCATGAGGAACATGTTTGCACATGGCACGTTCACTCTAAAATAAGCTCGCTAAATTTTCACACCTTTCGTTGGAACACCAAATTCACAACTGAATATATTTACAAACACGTGAGAGGCCAGGGAGTGTGGCAGCACTGGTGCACTCCCAAGCCGTGATGTAACAAGGGGCTGGCGGTGCTACCGTCTGCATTCCAGCGAACGACATTTCTCCGTGGTCAGTAGCGTGTGAAATCGAAATATTTGAGCTTTCTTCGGTGCTGCTGAAACTGTGGTAGAAGACAATGGCACCTTTCCTTGCTGCACGCGACGTCACAGGTGCCTTGGTAAAATGGGAATCACTGACAGAACATAGGTTTTACAGCCAGTTACTTCTACGGCCTGTTATGCTCTGAAATATTCTTTTATGGTCTTCACAGGAATAATGGACCCTCTACTGGTAGTATAGGCTGAAACCACAAATTGTTGGGTAACCTTGTCATGGCCCATTTAAGAACATGCATTCAATTCCCAGCTGTGGAAGATAACATTTCAAGTGAGACAAAGTGCAAGAACATGCGTGTTGTTAGATTTAGCATCCCGCTAAAATGTCAGGTTGTTAAAATTATTGCCCCAAACCCCACTACGGTGTGCCTCATAATCATGTCACTGCTTTGGTTTGCAAAAGTCAAAATTAATTTTTTTATAATCAGCTTTGCCGTCCACACATTCCAGTCAGGAAAATTAACAGTAAGGTATGTTATCTCTCAAGGCTCCAGGTTATGTGAGGTGGACCAAACTCACTAACACAAGTCCTTAATATGCAATCAAAGTGCTTATTTGTTCCTAATTTTCTAGCTGTAGTTAAAATAAACCCACTGTGGCATTCCTTGTAGTTGACAGATGTGTGTCAATGTTGCTAATTAGAGAACTTGACCATCGTTTTACGTGAATCCTGAAAATTGCTATGCATCATATGAAGGTTATGCTGCTAGTTTTATTATATTACAAATACACTCAGGCTGCCAAAATTAGAAGGCTAAGTGTTAACTGAAACATAAGAAGCTTATAAAAATCAGAGCATATCCACAGGGTCAATGATTATGAGTGGAGCGAAGCGTCCATGTGTCCGATAGCGTTCGAGAATGCAGGTGACGCGCCGGTAACACCGAGACGCGAGCCAAGAAAGCCATGCGCAAGCGTCTTCAACACACCCGCCGCTCTGCTTCATCCATGTCCCACCAATGATCCGCCACGTACGGCGACTATCCAGGAGACTGAGAGAAGCCATCGTTCTATGCACACTCAGGCAAAGCGCGCAGCAGCCAATCGGAGAGTAGCGACACTTCGAAGAGTAGTGCAGAGTAACGTCATCTAGGAAATGAGACGAGAAATGGTCATTCATTTCTTTTGCCTTCTTTTCTTTCTTATCTCTTCTTCTCTTGGTTACGCGTGACAAGGCTAAGAGGAGCTTCGGCCCTAATATAAGAAGTTTAGATTACTTGCCTTGTGCAACTTACATCAAGGAAAATTTTTTTGTACTAATAGTTTATAAGGAACACAGCCGTAATTCTGTTTATGCAACATGTGCTTCTGAGTGAGTTATTATTAAGCAAATTGATAAATATTTGTTAGCTATTATTATTACTGTCTCATTGTTTTGCTTGTACATACGAGTGCTCGATACTTAGTACTATAAGCCAGCTAATGTCACACTGTAAATGGATTTTATTGTAAATTGCATCTGCAATAAGAGATAAATATTGCTACGTGCCAGTGCATGGAGCTGAAGAAGACGAAGCAGATAGACTGGCACGAGCTAATCTGTGTGGCTGGCGCTGCTCGCCTAACCGTCTGTAAATACATCGGTGATCGCTGACTACCCCTCTGAGTCAGTCTCCTTCCCGTAACATATTTGGTGGAGTTGTGCGATCCCCGTCCTCGCCACGGAACTCCGAAGCGGACGCTCCCTCGCGGCTAACAACATGACCACTCAAGACTCGGCTACATCCTCTCCGGTCGTTCCCCCTTCTGCCCGACCTGTCAACCCAGCGCCCGCAACAACTTTCGTGACGCTTCCCGCGCTCAAAGACCCCGGCGTGTTCTCGGGCAGCCAGGGTTCCGACGTCGACCAGTGGCTACAGCCTCTACGAACGCGTCAGCGCCACTTACAGGTGGGATCCCACCCTTATGCTCGCAAACGTCATCTTTTATCTCGACGGAACCCCTCGTGTTTGGTTCGATAACCACGAGCATGACATAACAAGCTGGGACAGCTTCAAGGCAAAGATCCGTGAGCTTTTTGGCAACATCTCTGGTCGTCAAGAAGCTGCGAAAAATGAGTTGTCGACTCGCGCACAATCTTCCACGGAGCCTTATATTGGTTATATTCAGGCTGTCCTTTCACTATGCCGCCAAGCTGACGAAAATATGTCTGAACCTGAAAAAGTTGCCCATATCCTAAAGGGTATCGCCGACGATGCGTTCAACTTGTTGGTATTCAACAATGTGTCTTCTGTTGATGCGATCATTCAAGAATGCCGCCGGTTCCAACAAGCTAAAAGCAGACGCATCTCCCATCAGTTCCAGCGCCTCCCGAACACCACTGCGACGTCCTCGTGTATCGACACATATCATCCACCAGACACCTGTGACAACTTGACGCGAATCGTCAGGCGGGAGCTTGAAGCGGCTGCTCCAGCTAAGGTGGGACCAACGTCCCAAGACCCCTCCCCGCCAATTACGTTGCCTCTCATTCAAGCAGTCGTCCGGCAGGAAATCGCCAGCTTGGGAATTCACTCCATCTCACCGCCTCCCCGCACCGACTACCAGCCCCGATACACGCCTGCACGTCCCTTCCAGACCAGCTCTCCCTCAACGTTCCGTAATCCGTCCGCATGGCGAACACAAGATGACAAGCCGATATGCTTCTCGTGTCACAGAATCGGGCACATTTCTCGTCATTGCAGAAGTCGCTGGGGTCCTCCTGCACAACCGTCCTCTCGTCCCTTCTATGCCCGTCCTGCCTATCGCCATGAGACCAGCCGCGACCATTTTGCCCATGAACCTGCTTCTGAACACCGCTACTCCCGCTCTCCATCCCCCCAACGTCGCCAGTCCCGTTCTCCACAGCCCCGCCGACCATCTTCCCCCGCCTTCCCACGAGTTTCTCCGACGGAAAACTAAGCGTTGCAGCCCCCGGAGGTGGCGCTGCATCGCCTGGACTGACCGAAAATCCTCTTTTGACGATACCGACAAAACGGAACCTCATAGACGTACAAGTAGACGGCGTACATGTCACTGCTCTTGTCGACACCGGCGCCCAACTTTCCGTGATGACGAGTGATTTTCGCCGCAAGCTCAAGAAGGTTCTCACACCTGCGACCACTCAGTTCGTCCGTGTTGCGGATGGTGGAATAGCATCTATCGTTGGAATGTGCTCCGCTCGTGTGAGCATTGCGGATCGACACACAGTTGTTCTCTTCACTGTCCTTGACAAATGCCCCCACGACGTAATCTTAGGCCTCGACTTCCTGTCCGCGCATTCTGCCCTCATAGACTGTTCGACCAGTACGCTCCGTCTACACTTTCCCGCAACAGAACCTCTTACACAACGGCCAAGTCGCCTCTGCACAACGGGACACGCGCGCCTCCCTCCACAGACACTGACCTACATAGAGCTCGTCTCAATGCCACCAGTTCCCGACGGTGACTATGTTCTGACCCCTATCACCGATGTTCTCATAAGCCGTGGCATTACATTACCGCACACTATTCTGTCCGTCGTAGGAAATTCTACATGCCTCCCAGTTGTCAACTTTAGCTTGACACCTCAAGTTTTGCCACAAGGGATCTCTTTGGCGTTGCTCTGCACCTTAGAAGACAATGCGGTAGATGTTTTTGTGATGGCCGCCCCTTCTGACCCCCACGCTCAACATCAGTCTGCCACTTGCTCCGACAGCGCTATTACTTCGATGATCGCTCCCAACTTAACGCCGCAGCAGACTGATGAGCTCCACCGGGTTCTGCTGTCCTACATCGACGTTTTTGACATCAGCGGCCGTCCGTTGGGGAAAGCTACCGGTATGAGCCACCGCATAAACACTGGTAATGAGCATCCTATTCATAGGCGTCCATATCGGGTGTCGGCAGCCGAGCGTCACATCATCCAAAGTGAGGTCGACAAAATGCTCGCCAAGGACATCATTGAGCCATCCTGCAGTCCTTGGGCTTCTCCTGTAGTGCTAGTCCGCAAGAAAGACGGTGCATGGCGTTTCTGTGTGGATTATCGACACCTAAACAAAATTACCAAAAAAGACGTGTACCCTCTGCCACGAATAGATGATGCGCTTGATTGCCTCTATGGGTCCCACTATTTTTCCTCCATAGACCTTCGTTCCGGCTACTGGCAGATAGAGGTAGATGAAATGGACCGTGAAAAAACGGCATTCATCACCCCCGATGGCCTATATCAGTTCAAGGTCATGCCCTTCGGCCTTTGTAACGCTCCAGCCACCTTCGAACGAATGATGGACTCCCTGCTCAGAGGATTCAAATGGTCCACCTGTTTGTGCTACTTGGACGACGTCATTGTCTTTTCACCAACATTTGAAACTCACATAGAGCGCCTCTCAGCCATCCTGGGAATCTTCCGTCGCGCTGGCCTGCAGCTCAACTCGTCCAAATGTCACTTTGGACGCCATCAAATCACAGTGCTTGGCCATTTAGTAGACGCCAACGGTGTACAACCAGACCCGGCAAAAATCAGCGCCGTCAAAAACTTTCCTGTACCACGATCTGCGAAGGATGTACGCAGCTTTATCGGATTATGCTCCTACTTCCGACGCTTCGTGAAAAATTTCGCGCACATAGCGAGGCCGCTTACGCAGCTCCTCAAGAAAGAAGTCCCGTTTTCATGGGGCTCCGCAGAGGCTTCTGCGTTCTCGACTCTCGTCGCTCTTCTCACTAGCCCTCCGATTCTGGCACACTTCAACCCTGCTGCCCCTACGGAAATCCGTACAGATGCAAGTGGGCATGGCATTGGTGCAGTGCTGGCTCAGAAACAACATGGCCATGATTGCGTTATTGCATATGCCAGCCGTCTCCTATCCGCCCCTGAACGTAACTATTCGATAACAGAGCGTGAGTGCTTGGCTCTTGTATGGGCGGTGGCGAAATTTCGACCTTATCTATACGGACGCCCATTTTCGGTAGTTACCGACCACCACGCACTCTGCTGGCTGAACTCTCTGAAAGATCCATCAGGCCGCCTTGGTCGCTGGGCTTTGCGCCTGCAAGAGTTTTCCTATTCGGTGGTCTACAAATCTGGCCACCTACACCGTGATGCCGATTGCCTCTCCCGGTACCCTGTCGACGATCCCGAGGACACTGACGAGCCCACGGAGAACTCTATCTTGTCAGTGTCCGACTTCCTTAATATTGGGGAAGAACAGAAGCGTGATCCAGAGCTGCTCGACATCATCAGCCGTATAGAATCCTGCACAAATGATGCTTCCGTCCGCTACTTTGTCATTCAAAAGGGTGTGCTATACCGTCGCAATTTCCGACCAGACGGGCCCGACCTTCTCATTGTTGTGCCTAAGCATTTGCGCCGCTGTGTTCTCACCGAACTTCACGACGCTCCCACAGCTGGGCACCTCGGTGTATCCCGCACGTACGAGCGCGTCCGGCGTCGTTTTTTCTGGTCAGGCCTTGCTCGTTCGGTACGCCGATACGTCGCCACATGTGACCTATGCCAACGTCGTAAGACACCGTCGCTGCTACCCGCTGGCCATCTTCAACCAATTGACATACCCGCGGAACCATTTTACCGTGTTGGGTTAGACCTGCTTGGTCCTTTTCCCACATCAACATTGGGAAACAAATGGATAGCCGTTATGACAGACTACGCTACACGCTACGCTATTACGCGAGCTCTACCGACCAGCTGTGCAACCGACGTCGCTGACTTCTTGTTACGGGACGTTATATTGATTCACGGTGCCCCGAGACAGCTTCTCACAGACCGTGGCCGTACATTTCTATCCCAAGTCATCGCCGACATTCTGCGTTCTTGCTCCACGCAGCACACACTGACAACCGCTTACCACCCTCAAACAAACGGCCTCACGGAACGATTCAACCGCACTTTAACAAATATGCTCGCTATGTACGTGTCGCCCGACCACCGAGACTGGGACCTTGCCTTACCCTACGCAACTTTCGCGTACAATTCATCCCGCCACGACACAGCGGGCTTTTCGCCGTTCTACTTATTGTACGGAAGAGACCCGACTTTACCACTGGACACAGTCATCTCAGCTCACACCTCGTCCACCAGCGAGTATGCCCGCGACGCGATTGCGCGAGCCGATCATGCCCGTCAGCTCGCTCGCGCTCGGCTGATGGCGTCGCAAACCAACCAATGCCGTCGGTATGATGCGGAACATAGAGATGTACATTTCGCTCCCGGTACCCTCGTTTTACTCTGGTCCCCTCATCGTCGGCTGGGCCTATCGGAAAAACTTCTGTCTCATTACACGGGACCCTACCGTATATTGCGTCAAGTAACACCTGTCACCTACGAGATCAGCCCCACCTGCCCATCATCATCTACTATGCGGCCCAGTGATATCGTACACGTCTCGCGGATCAAGCCCTATAATAATGCGTCAGATAACGACCTTTAAAGCACCGGGACGGTGCCTCCGCCGCCGGGGGTCATGCTACGTGCCAGTGCATGGAGCTGAAGAAGACGAAGCAGATAGACTGGCACGAGCTAATCTGTGTGGCTGGCGCTGCTCGCCTAACCGTCTGTAAATACATCGGTGATCGCTGACTACCCCTCTGAGTCAGTCTCCTTCCCGTAACAATATTAAAGGAACACTAAAGAAAAGCAATGACTTTGCTTAGATAACAAAAACAGCACTTTGAAAGCACTAATGCTGCTTCACTGTGATAAGTTCATTATTAGCGAAGAAAAATCAGGTGGAATTTTCATTTTTGAATTTCACGCTTGAATCTCTGCGCATGATGTCAGAAAGTTCGAAATGTATTTTTAGTATTTTCAGGATATTGGCTTGATAAAGTTTTCTTCAATTTGCATAGGTCTAAAGCACCCACAGATGACAATGCACTTCATTTTTATCTATTAGATGCTACATAGTACCTAGTAGGCACATTTAAAATCTATGATCTCACTGTGTTTGGCGTGGGAATTTCTAGGTGGCATCTCCACCTGCATTTTATTTGCATGCATTTTCTCGCTTATCAAGCATCATGTAGTGGTTAGAGTGTTTTGTTGGGATTGTAAAATTGTACCTTACTAACACGCAAAAAACTGTTTTGCTCTTTAGTATCTCTTTCAGTCTCTTCTGTTAAAATAGAGAAGCTTGCATTGCTTGCTCCTGAAGCTTGACCAGCTTGCCTTTGATCCGCATCGCTGGTGGTGCATGTTACGGAGACGAGTGACCGAATTTTTATTTATGCAATTACCATCCCACAGGTACGCCAGAAGATGTTGTACGCATCGACCAAAGCGACCCTGAAGAAGGAGTTTGGTGGTGGCAACATCACGCACGAGCTGTTCGGCACTTCACGTGACGAGATGCGCCTGCAAGGGGTGCGACGAGTGCTGGCTTCAGAACACGAGACGTCGCCCGCTCCACTAACACAGGCTGAGAAGGAGCTGCGTCACATCCGCCTTGGCGAGGCAACAGAAACTGCCGGCGTGGACTCGCGGCACCAGACTCTGCGGGGTTTGCAGTTTCCCATCTCCGACGATGCAGTGGAAGCGCTCTTCGATATCAAGAGTGGAACGATCTCTTACGTTCAGTTGGTGAGAGCTGGCCCGTATCATTGGCTGTCTACATGATATATCACAATAATCAATTATTATTGCTGTAATATACTGTAGACCACCCCCCTCCTACATTAGCTAAGAATTGCATTAATTTAATAAATGCATTTGTTCACCCAAAATTGCAAAAACCAAGATCACCGCCGTTAATTTTCTCCTCCTCGATTAGCTTCTACACTAACTAAAGAAGGAAGATGTTTGAGGTTCGGAATGGGTCTCCTCGATGACTCGAGTGTGCGGTGGTGGTGCGAAGGAAGAGCCGTAGTCTGGTGAAGAGACGCTTTATTGCAGCCTCAGGCATCTGCCAGAGTCTAAGCCCGAACTTCCGCTCTCCATTTCAGATTCAAACATCCTCTTTTCAACTCTCGGTTGAACAAAGGGTCCTCACGCAAGCCAATCACACGTTGGGGCTCACATCATCACAACCCATTGCAGAAACACTTTCATAACAGACACTGCATTGGTAAAAACCACATTACCAAATACAACATGCAAAGGGGTAGATTCTCTGCGTGTCACACTCTCTCCCATGCCAGGCCGTGTATCGGCCGACCTCCGTCGGTAGCCGTTCTGACGCTCGAGCTCCATCAGCTTTCTCATTAAACGTCGCTTCATAGAAGCTTCCTTAAGCGCCGTGAGCACACCGTGAAGTCCTCTGCGCTGACCAGGTGTGCACGCGACAGCAAGGCGCCCCGCCATCCTAACAACAGTCAGTAATGACGTATCTATAGCGGGGAGAATAAGCTCGTCTGCGTGCTGCCATCATGTCTCGGACAGCACAGTGGTCGCGTCCCTGTGTCATTCCCAATGGCACGCGTGTATGCCAAAAATGGCTTAAACTCAGATGGCGGGGCTTAGCCTACTTCTTGCAAGACGCTCTTCTGAGTAAGCTTTCCTCGGCTGCTGACCCGCAGGTCGCGGGTTCAAATCCCGGCTGCGGCGGCTGCATTTCCGATGGAGGCGAAAATGTTGTAGGCCCGTGTGCTCAGATTTGGGTGCACGTTAAAGAACCCCAGGTGGTCGAAATTTCCGGAGCCCTCCACTACGGCGTCTCTCATAATCATATGGTGGTTTTCGGACGTTAAACCCCACATATCATGAGTAAGGTTTCCTCTTCTAGTCCCAAACGGAGGCGACCTTGACGGCTCCGCTCGTGAACTGCGTGAGCGAAGGAGTCTTCTTTATTTCCCGTGCACAGGTCTCCCGCGTTTGCCTTCGTGGAACGGATCAGCTTCGTTAGTTGACGGGTCGGGAACTGGCTCCGCGGTCTGCATCAGCCGCATCAATTGCGCTACACACAACACGCCGGTAATTGTTGCTTCATACTAACTGACGCCAACGAAGATCTTCAACGCAGCTCTGTGGTATTGTAGTGACTGTAGAATGGAGCAAAGCATGTTTGTTTTGAATATGTAAATGATAGCATAGGCTAATGTGTGCCCATCGTATCCGGTTCAAGTGGACGAACTTCCCGAGTCTGTGCAAAATAAAATGTCCTTGCATTCATTGTTGATACCCACGTGACTTAGAGACCACGGGCTTATTGATGCCTGCAGGTCAGTTATACGAGCTCCATTTCTCAAAGCCATCCAACACGACCCTAATTTCACGCCCTTTGCAAGAAAACATGACCATCTCTTTGGACACAGCAGGTGTGGGCGTGCTTCGTCGAGAAAACTCTGTGACCACTAGGTGTTCTTTCAAGAACTGTTAATTCACTTTGCATTGTCTCCACCCCAATAGGTGTTTACATTTTCAACCCCCAATAGGTGTTTACATTTTCAACGTAACTTATCGGGCATTCCTGGGATTGTCCCTTATGGTCTCATAATGGTGGCTATCATGGTGAATATTTTGGCTTATGCTGGCACTTTGGAGAGCTAGGCACTTGACATATAATCTTGAGAATTCTGAAGTTTCGGGAATGTCAATGCAGCCCTTGAGCAACACTAGGCACTTCCGCTCTACTTTACGGTCTAATGAACTTTATAAATAATCAATGTGGCACTGGGGATTAGTTGCCTAGGGCACTGCTCTGCTGTACTCGAGATAATGAGCCCAGTGTCTGCTTTGGCAGCAGCATTCTGATGGGAGTGAAATGCAAGAACAATTGCGCAGTTATATATTTAGTTGCACGTCAAAGTTCTCTCTACGGTGTGTGTAGGGAAAGGCCGCCCACCCATGGCTCCACTTTTTTTCCCATTCCTTTGTGCTAAAACTTGCGAATCAGAATGATGGGTCTCGTCAATGCGTCTGGTTCAATCTAAGTTTTTATTTCAAGACTTTCAGATGTTTTCGTTCATCTAGAGGTTCTCAAAGATTCAGGAATAAGTACAAAAAGCAGTGAAAGCTCTGATGTTGATGCAAAAATGTCTTCAAGTTTTGCATCTTTTCAATTTAGGTCAGTATTTCCCTATGTTGCATTCTTTCGTCATGTTTTCTCCCACCCCGACAAGTTACTGTCAAGCCAATGATTTCAAAATCTTGCACAGTTACATCCTGCATTTTTTGAAAATCTATAATAACATGAAATTTCTAGAAACGTTTCTGCATAACTTGTGTTAGATTTTTACCAGCCTCATTCCACAAACAAATCGGGGCTGTCATTTTTTTTTATGAAGGTTTGAGAGATGAATACGTAGACTGAGTTATCCCAGATTCTTTTTTCATTGAAGTGCAGTATTATATCGTTTTGATGAAGAAAGGGAACAGTGCGAAAAAATGTAGGCAATGAGCACAGAAGTTGGAACAGAGGTCAAGCACTAGCCTAAGGTCCTTCTGCTTTGCCTCCTATGTTTTCAATGTTCGCTTTCCTTGTGTGAGTGTACGAAATGGCCCATTTTTTCATTCTACTGCGTCATATTTTCTTGCCTTTTCTGCCATGATGCTGTAATAGTGCTGCAAAGATTGTGAGCGAATGAGATAATAAATTCCACATTGCTGCTTTCCATCATTGCAGAGCATAGACGCAGCCAAGGAAGAAATTAACCTGGAGCTGCGCGACAACATCACGGTCGACAGGCTAGCGCAGCACGTTCCTCGTGACCACCCCCGCTACCACCTGTTCCTCTTCCCCCACAAACACCAGGGCGAGAAGTTCAAAAGTATTGGTAAGTGCGCATTGTGAGCTGTGAATTGTAGGCATGTGAGAATATCCTAATGCTTCGGATATTTGAACGAATAGTACAGTGTTCGAATCCACTTCTATTCGAATTTAATTTATTGAAAATTTCGAAGCATTCGGAATGAACAACTAAGTGTAATCCGCGTGTAACCTTTGTGAAGGTTGTTTCACTGCAGTGGAGAAATGCCAAACCATGAAAGCACCCATTCAAGTGTAAGTTCGCATGTAATCTTTTGTAAAGATGGTTTCATTGCAGTAAATGGTTGCTATGCCACAAAACATTTACCCTAGAGAAATCCACACTGCCACAAATCCGTACTTTTAAGGGACACTAAAGCCAACTATCAAGTCGACGTTGATTGTTGAAATGGCGGTTCAGAAACCTCGCAGTGTTACTTTCGTGCCAGGGAAGGGCCTATTTTGAAATAAAATTATATTTTACTGCTCTGCATTGAGTTAGCGCACTTCAAATTACCTGCCTCAAGAAGCGGACCAACCTGGGTGTCTCACGTCACTGTTGCCATGCACAACGTTGCCTGGATTTACTGCTGCTAATAGCAGCAGACCGAAAACAGCGGGAGCCACAGCAGCAACAACGGCCATTGATCAATTTCTTGCCATTGGTTCCGAGATTGCAGACACTCTTGTTTTGATTGCGCCCCGCTAGATGGCACCACCTGTCCCGTGTAACCACGCGAAAATTGAATCTTTGAACCACTTGCGCCATTCTCCATAGTAACGTCTGACCGCTTTTTCATGAATCAAGCATAAACGAACAAGCAGCATTTTATTGCATCTCCTGATCCACGGAAGGTTCTTTATTTAGTGCAGTTACATCAATTACCGTATTTACTCGGTTCTACCGCGCCCTCGATTGTAACGTGCACCCGATTTCCACAACGAAAAAAAAAAAAGTAAGACATCAATTGCAACGTGCACCCATTTTTCTCGCTGGCTCGCACGATCACACCGCTCGAAAAAACAACTCCTTTCGGGAGCGTCTTCCATTTAAATATGAGTTACGGGGGAAGCTTCTGCCCATCTGACATGTAACAGAGCATTGCCGTCACTGTAGTTTTACCGTGGACCAATGTCAGCACGCGAACTTCCTTCACCCCCTTCTTCTCGACGGTTGTGGTGCTAGGCATGTCGAAGTAAAGAGGCGTCTAATCGGCATTCCCGATTTGTCCAAGCAGGCAGCCATTGTTGTGCCACAAGTTTAGGACGAACCTCTGAAACTGTGAAGCTTTTCATCATACTCCTCCGCAAAACCTTTCGCATATGCTTGTTCACCTTCGAAGGGAAAAGCCTTTCCTCTTTATAAAGTTAGTTAGCCAGCACCTGCTCGCTTTAAACTGGCTCCGCGTTAGACCTTTTTCTAAGGCTGATTGCATAGCCCGCACTTAGAGCAGTTCTGTCGTCACGGGCCGCTGTGCCGCTCGCCGCTCAAGCACATGCTCGCCGAGCAGTTCTTCAATTTGCGGAAACCGACCCTGCTGTGGTCCACTGAAGCCTTTGCGTAAACTTTTGCTGTCGACAATCCTCTGTTTTTGTTCCCGCCAATCCCGCACGCATGTTTCG
Source organism: Rhipicephalus annulatus (assembly GCA_013436015.1). NCBI lineage: Eukaryota > Metazoa > Arthropoda > Arachnida > Ixodida > Ixodidae > Rhipicephalus > Rhipicephalus annulatus. Next base: position 23,529 of record WOVY01006367.1, on the reverse strand, counting down.
AGAACTCCGAACGACCGCGATGCGGCCCGATTTCCGTCCGTTTCTGCACACACGATGACTTTTAAAAGCGGCATCGTGGTGCACTCAAGTTTTTGGAGTCGGTCCTTCCATGTTGTCGATGCTAATGCACTACAAGATGACGAACTCCTCAGCACCCGTACGAAGTGCTGCACATGGGAAACACACAGGCAGAAATGGCCGACGCGCCATGCCGACGCACGTAGGGGGCGGCCATTTTGGAAATGCCGATGGCAATAGAATGACCGTATTCATTTTTTTTTTTTTTTCATACTCGATTCTAACGGGCATGCGATTTATGAACTCGCTTAACCGGAAAAAAGGTGCACATCAGATTCGAGTAATTACGGTACTAGTGATTACTTGTAGGTGGTTTGTCTGATGTCATCGAGTCATTTTAAAAATGTCCTATTGTGGTGCTTGTGTTCTTGTGCATTTACCTTAATTTCTATGTTAGTAGGGCACTGTTGTTGATAATATTGTTGTTTTAGATGTTTCCATACATTGAGCTTTCACTCTGACGAAAATAGTTATTTGACTTTAGTGTCCCTTTAAGGTTAAATGAACATGTTACTTTCACATTGATTCACTACAACCATTTCATTCGTTTGAAAACTTGTTATGCCGGCTTTAAGATACAAGTATAGTAAATTTTATGTCTGCCTCAGGGGAACAGTGGCTGTGGTGCTTGGCGGCTCACCCAAAGGTTGCGGGTTCGATCCGGGCGACGACAGTCGCATTCCGATGAAGGTTTTGTGGTAGAGGTCCGTGTACTGTGCGATGTCAGCACTTGTTAAAAAACACCTGGTATCAATATTTCCAGAGTCCTCTACTTCAGAGAGTGTCATAATCATATCGTGGTTTTGAGACGTAAAACCCTAGATATTGTTAATGATTGTGAATTTCACAGCATAAAATATTTTACTGGTTATCAGTTGCATTCTATCAAAACTCAAATCCTGCTATTATTCAAAGTTGTTTTCACTTCCTTTGAGCGAAAAATGGTATTAGCACAGGCTTTGTTTGAATTTTTAAAATTCAGACAGCCTTGAGAAAGAGTTTGCTATGTCAGTCGGAACGTTGCTCTATTGTCGGGAATTTTTGAGCAAAAAGGAATGACTGAAGGAATATACAACAGCTGTGGCTACATGGTTAGAGCATCTGCTTTCTATGCGGAAGGTACCAGGTTCAATTCCCAGTGCCGACCAGGAACTTACCAGTTTATCCTATTAGGTAGAAGGGTACACCGACCTGGTGCTCGGTTTTTTTAGGTACTCATCTCGAAAGATAGTTCCATAAGGTTCTGCAAAGACCCCTGGGTGCACCTTAACCCACCACAGCTTTGGTAAAATAGTTCAGCAATTGTGGCTGCTGTGGCAGGGAGAGAATTGCTGCCACCAGGCAGCAATTCTACAGCTGGTTAAATAGGTACAAGGGCACCTCACACCTGGTACTCGGCAAAACGGAGTTCATAGTCGCTTGGGAGGTCACCTACCCTATAGGAAATTGGTAACATGGGACCGTCAGACCTAAATTAAGGCCACCCTCTTTTTTTTTAATTTTAGATTTTTTTTAATTTTGACTTTCTAGAGATGGTCAGTTCAGCTTGATAACATGATGAGTCACAATGAAGGTAATGATAAGTGAGGATGTTAATCATATTTAATTGGCCTTCTTTGAGGCTTGTGCTCATTTGGCTCTCTGTGTGCTCTATGTGCGTGCAGTGTTCATATACTCCATCGCTGGCAGTGAGTGCCCTGTTAAGGAGCGCATGCTGTACTCCAGCTGCAAGCTCCCCCTGGTGGAGACCATTGAGACGCAGGTTGGCGTGCCTATCACCAAAAAGGTAAGGGGCCCCTTAAGGCTGTCGCATTTCATTTTATATCTCTGCACATGCGGCTGCCCTGTCCTGGGCTGTCGCAGGAATGGCACGTTACAATACTAGACAACAATAGCCACAAGTAAATTCTAGATATGGTATAGCAAGTACACTCATAACAAAACAATAATGAAAGTAAAGTTGATTACAAGTTAGTAAGATGCTCACCGATTGCTATATTAATGCTTTTAGTGGTACCAAGTGATTGTTACCAGTGAGTGAATTCCAAAGCTTTATTGGTCATGTAAAGAACTTTATTTAGAGTTAATTATACGTGCAAAGAAAGGTATTACATTCAAGGTACGCTGCGGTGGTCTAGTGGCTAAGGTACTCAGCTGCTGACCTGCAGGTCGTGGGATCGAATCCCGGCTGCGGTAGCTACATTTTCGATGGAGGCGAAAATGCTGTAGGCCTGTGTGCTCAGATTTGAGTGCAAGTTAAAGAACCCCATGTAGTCGAAATTTCCATAGCCCTCCACTATGGCGTCTCTCGTAATCATATGGTGGTTTTGGGACGTCAAACCCCACATATCAATCAATCAATCAAGTGTTACATTCAAAGTGTGAGAACTACAGGTTCAGTTGTCATGAGTACATGTGTCACTGAATGCGCTGAGCATTAGTTCAGGGCATTCTGTTGAATCAGGCTACCATTGGTCAGTATCTTCTTAGCCCTTGTTTCACAAAACCAGGCATACACGGCCTTGCGAAGTTCTTCATTGGCTGGCTGAGTTGTCTCCTTCCATTGGGCAGATGTGTCCGACGCTGTTTGAGTAATGTCGACAGCGATCTTGGCGAGATACCGTATTCCTTGGCGATGCATTCATTTTTTCGTCCTGCTGCTGCCACGGTAATTATTTCCAGCGTCTGCTCCAGCAAAAGAAACTTCTGTACTCTGCAGCACCGCCATAAGCTCTCACTGCTGTAGACCGACGAAAAAAATGCACAGGTCGGAGCTGAAAAGCGATGCAAGGCGATGCGTGCTGGACTACTGAGCTAGAGAGGTGACAACTAACCAGTAGTAACACCACCAACGCCTCAGAACACGTGAAAAAAAGGTGAGCCAGCAGCTAATATCCAACGTGTAGATTTGGCTCGGCTTTGGCTGGTCAAGCTCGCAGGCCTTCACGGCATAACTCTAGGTTTCTTAGAATGCTGTGAAGCATCGTCATGAACTCCAAATGATTGCGTCCCCCATAGTGTCATGGTTTTGCAGCATTTGACGGGTTACACGGACTTAGGCTAACTTTGGTGCTTTTATGATCGTTTTGATTGTCAGAAAACCAAGAAGATGCTTAATGTAGACTTTGAATGTGGGCCAGCTAATAAGAATTTCCTATTATAGACAGCGCAAGAAAAAGCTGATGCACAGAACAATCATTGTCGTGTGTACTTTTTTTTTCCTAAGTATAAAAAAACGCCAGGCCTGCGCGGAAGGCGCAGCACAGTCACAGTGAAAGCTAGAAGAGCGGCCTTTCAGAGCCTTTTCAAAACACATATTGGGTAACTACTGCAAGTAAACTTGCTTGGTACCCACTGTCGCATTAATAATATAAAATGTTTTGGGTAGTGGGCAGGCATATGCTATGCTATTTTTGTCATGTTGTCATGTCATATTGTCATGTCATGTCATGTTTTTGTCATGTTCCGGAAAAGTTTGTTTGGACATGAAGACCAATAAAGAAAGAGTTTGTTGTGGAAGAAGTTTTTAATACATGGGATGAGGGCAGGGAATCAAGGAATATTTGTTGAAGCGGAAATTTTGTTGTATAGGAGATCATCGTAGCAGAGTTTGACTGTACAACTTTCTATTTAGAATTTTCTTGCCCAGCTTTGCTTGAGAATCTGGGTAAATAATCTTGCATAATTTATCAAAGCACAAGAATATAGTGGACTTGCTCTATGCAATTGCAAGCAATACACATTTGGTAACAACACGATATAGTGTGCCAGCGTGCTCTTAAATTCGAGCTACGGTAGTGTTAGCTGGGGCACCTTGTAGAGGATATAGCTCAGTTTGCTTTCGTTCTTTGAGGAGAAAAGCTTCCATTTGTATTAGGTAGGAGAAATTTAGCTGTGAACTCTCAAAAAAATGGCATTGCCTGATGTGTCAACTAGTCACTAAGATGATAGAAATGAAATTAGCACAGTAGTTAAATACCTTTCACAATTACTGCAAGAGCAAAGCTTAACCTCTGTTTTTTTGGAGCTACATTTAATGTGTTGTAGCACGTGTACCTCTAGCATAGAAAAGCCATCCTAGCAAATGTGAGGTGTTTACCAGCATTCGGTCATAAGAAAACGAGAATCGCTGGATGATCTATTGCTAAGGGGTATGGGATGATGTCTAGTCTACAGTGCAGGGACACCCTTCACTCTGGATATGTAGGATTTAAGTTTTATTTTATTCTCTCTGGGAGAGCAGCATTTAATTCCTCATTGCTTGCAAGTTGTCTTGAACAAGTGGGCATTAGTGAAAATTTTTATTGTACTGCACATTGAAATAGCAAGGTTTGCTTTCACTGTCTCCTTTTGTTACAGTGAGTACATCATGCACAGAATGTCAGATAAGCCAAATTCAAGTCAGTCAGGTGCGGCGTGTTTTAAAGGGGTCGTGTGCAAGCCCGCCAACTCTTCCACTGGAAGATTCCTGCGTTGTGAGCAATCATCCTGATTGTACAGACATGGTCATAAATCTCACGAAAAAGAGCCCTAATTTCACTTAAAACTGTGGCAGTTTGGGCTAGTTGGTATGACATGACGATCCTTATAGCGCGAGAAACGAACGACGACAAAAAGACAAGAAGGACACGAGCGCTGGAGTTGGAAGTTAGCGCTCGTGTCCTTCTTGTGTCTTTGTCGTCGTTCTGTTTTCGCACTACAACTATCGTCCTAATTTCACCACTCAATAAAAAAACTAGACAAACAAGTGAAAGCGACTCTAAAATTATCTGGCCTTGATTGGTCACCCCCAGGACGATAAAGTGCTCTAGTACACTAATGACTTGCTTTTGCTTACTGGTGTCATGCAGAAAGGCATACTGAGGTTCGGAATGGACTGCCATCTGCAAAGAAACATGGCACACAGTTTTGTTCATAGCATGACCAGTACAATCCCATACATCTGAAAACTTTACTGGAAGTCATTCAGAGCTGCCTATCACGTATGGAATGGTCAAGGGTTTGAGTACACTAGTACTGTACTTGAGTACACTGGTGTTATACAGATCTGCATTCTGAGATTGAGGAAGGGCTACCAGCTGTCAAGGGACATGGAACATTTGGTCCCTAGTATGACCAGTACGATCACCCTCTAACAACTTTACAGGAAATCACTCAGGGTTGCCTGTGTTGTCTGCCCTGCAGAACAATAACTTTTTTTTTTATTTTGTGGCATTGCACTTCTTTCATTTCCTTCCCACTTTACTAATCTTCCAAATATTGAGGTCCCAAAATGGGCTGACGTGTGTATGCCTAGCTCATTCGGCCGCTCTGTTTCGCAGGTGGAAATTGACGATCCTACCGAGCTGAATGAGGCCTTCCTCGTTGACCAGCTGCACCCAAAGCAAAACATTTGCAAGCAGAAATTTGCCAAGCCCAAGGGTCCGGCCAACCGCGGTGCCAGGCGCCTGATCCGGACTGCCGATCCTGAGAACTGATCACTGCCCATTGGTGGGCCTCCCATCTGCCTGGAAACAGCATTTGGTGGTCGTGTGCTCACAGTACAGCAAGGTTGTGGCATGGACAGGCTCTGCAGCTGGTGAATGTCGTTCCCAATGCAAAGGCACAGACGTGTGAATTAAGCTGTCGCCAAATCATAAGAAGGCTATTGAGTGCCTCCTCTGGGGGATGCAACTGAACTGCTATTGTGCTATGCAATGTTTGCCACCTTGATTAAGCTCGTCAGCCAAAACAGCCATTTCGCCACTGTGCCTGGTTTAGTGCTGTGAAATCTGTGTATTACTTAGCCATTCAGACCACAATTGATGAGGAGAAACAGAAGTGATGGAACACTATCCTGTTGCCTTTTTGACTTGGTTATCTGGAGCTGAAGCTGCCATTAAAGCAAACCAGTCACAGAAGTTACTGGCACTTTTCTGGCAAGGCAGCATAAAGTCAGCTGTGCTCTCCCAAAAGAGTCTTCCTTGTAACAATCACTACAGTCACATGCGTTACACACTAGTGCACCGTAAATGAGAAGATGCAGCTCGTCATGCGAAGTTGGTGGTGCGCAGCACGTGATGCACTTATTTGCATTCACAGTCTATACAAGGAGTGTTTCCTTTGGTCTGATGATACCAAACAAAGTGCAGTAATTAGAGCAACTTAATTCTTTCTTGATTTCTATGGATTTTGTGATTTCTTCCTGCTTTTCTTTAATGGACATATACCAAGCACATCCCGTTCTTTCCTCTTTAGTGACACTTCTTGAAATCATGTGGTGAAAGTGCTTGACTGTTGTTGCCTTCATCAGGCTTCAGCTGTGCATTTCCACGTGTCGATCACGTTCACCCATGTTCTAATACGCTCATGGAAAGTCTTGAAATTGATGCTCATGCTTGCACCACTGTTCTGGTCCCTGTACAAGATAGTTGGTACTGTTGTTTTACAACTGCCTAAGTCAAGGTGTGATGCGCAATTCTTTTTCGCTGTGCTGGTGCATTGCATGAATCTTCATCAGCGCACCGTGCGAAACTAGTGTCTGCTGACAACGGTATCATGCTTTGGCACGTCTTCTAGAACGAGAGTCGAGACAAGCGACAGTCACGTGACAAGGGGGCACTGGGCTTAACCGGAAACATGCTTTTTCATGCCAGCAATTCGCTGGCGTCAGAGTGTCTTTTGTCAACATCTATTTAAGTACATTTGATCAAGAAAAGAAAAATGAGGAGGCACACGCTTACAGCCTTGCACTTTATTATTGTGAATTTAGTGCTCCGGCTGAGTCATATACAATGAAGAGCCGTAGGATGTCATTAAAATCGCTTCTCCTTGGCCGACTCCACAGTCGGGCAGGGTTCATGCAAATGGTGGCATATATTTGCTGCTGGTGTTGCGCTTGTGGCAGTAGGTGGAAAGCAACACTTTTTTTACTCTGCAGTTTGTGAAAAAAAAGTTTACTGAGAGAACAATTGTAGATGTGTAGTGACGTGAAAATAAATCTTTGTAAGGAGTCCATATGCACGGTTTCTTAGTTGATAGTGCATTATAGAAATGAAATAAAGGCAAGCTGTAGTACGATCATTCTGGCGTAGAGATAGGAAGGTTCATAAGCTACCAGAATGACACACACCAAGGCTAGTATTGACGCCGCCTTGCAGTTGTAAAGCCAGCTAGCTATGTTGACATGCATTGAGATGTCACTCGCATGGGCCTATTTAGTTTCTGAAATGCAAAACATGAAAAATATTGGATTGTGCAGTCTTCACTGTAGGGTTAGTACAGGTCCTTGAAATCCTTGAAACCCTCTGAATTTGAAAAATGATTTTTCAAGGCCCTTGAAAGTTCTTGAAGTTTTTTGCTATCCTTGAAAATCCTTCAATTTTGTCAGCAGTGCGCTCTCATATTGACATTGTGACCACTTAAGATCGGTGTGTCAATCTATCAAACTCCCTATTTTTTGAGCAGTAGTGCGGTGCGGGCACAAAGGTCCCGTTTCGCGAAAATTCACATGAAAAAAAAAAAAAAGTTAGTTTCGTGGCGAGGGCGAAGCAATGTATTCGATAGCAAGAAATTAGAATCTCGCACGAAAAAGGGCAAGTGTGATGGTGCTAGTGTCAACAGGGCCCAAGGCAGCACTCTTAAAGGAACACTAAAGTCAAATAATTTACGACAGAGTAAAAGCAGAATATACGACATATAAAACGACAATATTATGAACAGCAGTGCCTTACTTACCGAGAAATTAAGGTAAATGCACAAGAATACATGCGCTGCAGTAGCACATTCTCAAAATGATACCGATGACGTCTGATGAACCGCCTACAATTGATCACTAGTAATTGATCTAGCTTCACTAAAAAAACCTTCCGTGCATCAAGAGACACAATAAAATGCCGGCTAAGATACTCGGCTGCTGACCCGCAGGTCGCGGGTTCAAATCCCGGCTGCGGCGGCTGCATTTCCGATGGAGGCGGAAATGTCGAGGCCCGTGTGCTCAGATTTGGGTGCACGTTAAAGAACCCCAGGTGGTCAAAATTTCCGGAGCCCTCCACTACGGCGTCTCTCATAATCATATGGTGGTTTTGGGACGTTAAACCCCACAAATCAATCATCAATCACAATAAAATGCTGCTTGTTCATTTCTGTTTGATTCATAGAAAAAATAACCGCCTGATGTGACTATGGGGAATGGCACGAGTGGTTTGAAAATTCAATTTTCGTGTGGTTACACTGCACAGGTAATTCTATCTAGCGGGGCACAGTTGAACCAAAGCTCGTATGTTATCTCAGAGTCAATGGCGGGAAATTGATCAAAGGCTGTTGTTGCTGCTGTGGCTCCCGCTGCTATCATTCTGTCTACTATTGTCATCAACAGCGCACTAAAGCCGGGCAACGTTGTGCACGGCTACAGAGACGCGAGTCGGTCCGCTTGTTGAGGTGGGTAAATAGAAGTGGGCTAACCCGATGCGGGCCACTAAAATGTGATTTTATTTCAAAATAAGCCCTTCCTTGCCACAAAAGTGACATTACGAGGCTTCTGCACTGCTATTTCAATAATCAACATCGACATAACAGTTGCCTAGAGTATCCCTTTAAGCCTCAACCTTTACGAGTTTCGCGCCTTAAATTGCAAAACAACTGTAGTCAAAAACAGCCTGGGAACTCTGGAGAGGCGCTACACAGGTATGACTGACGCGCAGCGGCCAATCACCACCCAGACTCGAGATCCGGCTCGTGACATAGGTCTTGAGTGCACGCCCTCGTGGACAGGTGGGTTCATACACGTCGTCTAAAGTTTTATATGACTAGTCACGCGGCTAGAACTGCGTAACTTCAAGTGAGGTGACATGTTCCTGACATAAACCAAACAAATACACTCAAAGGACTAAAATCATGTGACGGTGGGTTCATGCACGTTGTCTAAAGTTTTATATGACTAGTCACGTGGCTAAATTTGCGTAACTTCTAGTGAGGTGACATGTTCCTGACATAAACCAAGCAAATACTCTCAAGGGACTAAAATCATGTGACGGCTAGCCACGGCATCTTTCGGCCAAAACAATTAACGGCCAGTCACGAGACCAAAATCACGTGACTTATTCTCACCGAGATTGGAACAGTAATGACTGTACCACAGCACTTAGTGGTGTGCATAGCACTCAAGCGCTAGCAGTTTCTGTGGCAATATGTTAGAAGTTTACAATGCTACTACTACAGGGGCCCAAAGCTTCAAACTCAGTTGGCATTGCCCTAACTTGAAGCTGCGCTCAGAATTCGCTTTAGGAAGTATCAATCTTCAGCAAATTTTTCTTACACCCATTGCTAAAGCTTGAACATTGTTGGGAATAGAGGTGGGGTGTAGCGCTCTACATAGGAACTTCCACACCTTCCCCTAATGGAGAAACCTGCGCACGGATTCTGTGCACTGATATAGTCCGCTGTTCTTTAAAGCATACTCACTGTATGAATTCTTGACTGAACACCATACTCACAATGAAATCAAATAAATATCAAGTTTTATATTTAGCTATGCCATGTTTTTGGCAGGTTTAACCAGTTCTGCGAGGGCAATGCAATCCTCGGCCTCCGTAGACATATCGGTGCGACCGAAGGCATTGAGAAGATCCCTGAGAGCTTGAAGTCGGGAGAAGGCTCCACCGCCACAACGGTTCGTTCCGTCCTCGTATTCCACGTTGAAGGCAGCGAATCCATACTTCACCGCTGTCACATTGCTCCTGGCGATGCACAACTGAAACAAAGACGATAGGTGTGTTGTGTGAAGACGTATAGATGTCAGGCTTTTAAAGTATGCTTTTTGTTGTGTCTGTTATAAAAACCCGATGACGTCGCGTTCTATTAGTGGCAGGAAGAAACACTGAGGGATGTTCTCTTCTCATACATTTACTTCCTGCCGAGGACCCACTTATTTTTCGAATATTCAGAAAAAATTCATAAAAGCTAGTACGAAATAAATAATTGCTTCGGGTCTTGGTGCGCGCACAAGAAAATGAACCCCCCCCAATAGTCACCGAAGAGGGGAGAGGCACAAAGTGTGCCTTATACATTGACTGGTACGGAGCAAGCGCTGCCACTCAGGGGGAGGGGGGGGCGACGTAAAGTCAGCGCATATTATGACATAATGAGAAGGGGTGGCGCTGCGATGAACCTTCAATTTTTTCTCAGCCATTTTTCATTAAAGCGATACTTGGGCTAGAAGATAGCCAGGCTTAGGCTCTTTTTTTTTTGTCTCTCTCAAAGAATATTACCTTGTGTGACGAAATTCCATCGAGTTTCAGACCGGCCCATTGTGCGTGTAGACAAGTCACTGCCTAGCACACACTGTGCTAGAATGCCTAGGAGCATTCCCAAATCTGTTTCGGATCATCTGTTACGCTTGAGCGCGCAAACGCGAACAGCTGTGTTTATTCTCGAACAAACAGGCCCACCAGAGACAACGCTCCAATTTTCCATGCAGCATGTATAAATGTCGGCGCTCCATTCACCTCCAACGTTGTGTATTGCTGCAGCTTGACTTTCCATTCCCCGGCCACGAATTCAGCCCAATTCGATCTTGGACATGCCGCCTCCTGGCTTATTCCACGTGATGACCATGTGACATTTCATTACGTGAGGTGACTGTACTACTGAAAGTAAAGCTTTCCGAATCAGCCTTGTCTTTCATGAATCCTACAAATATACGAGATTTATGTTCCGTGAGGATTTTGCGGAAGCGACAGCTGACGCTACCATTCGAGTTGCATGTGTGTGTGGGTCCCTCTCTTCTTTTTTTATTTGTATAAGTTATGCTTTTAAGGTTTGCTTTGTAAAGCACACGCACACTAGCCCATCATGAAGCCGTTCAAGTACGAAATCCGCTTCAAGCAAAGAGTACAAGAACTGTGAAAAAGAAGAACAGTCCTTGCAAAGCGAAAGGTGATTTTTAGGGAAGCAGTTACCACTTGCCTTGTCTTCTTCACGTGATGTAGGATAGCATTAATTATTTTTTGTGTATTCAAAAAAGTCTGTTGTGATGCAGCACAAAACTGCACGCAAGCGATTGTACAAAAAAATTCATTTTTACGCTGCCTTCCTTTCCCAAATCGAAGCTGCGGCTACGTAATCCACCAATATCTATATAATCATGTGCCCTAACGATAAAATGAATTAACGCCAAAGTCTAGCTTCGATTTAGGATGATGCAGGAAGCCATGGAAAGGAAAGTGCAAGTTAAAACCCTAGGGGACTAAAAGGGCAGTGTTGATCAGTGAACAAACTAGTGTTAGGGACACCTTAGCCCAAATCAAGAACTGGGCATGGGCAAGGCATGTAGCTCGACAGCAAGATATAACCGCTGGCCGTTAAAAGTAACTGACTGGATTCCAAAAGAAAGCAATATCGAGTGAGGGGAAGTCGGTCAGATTAAAAAATCAGTAAATTTAACGCTGCCTCAGCAAGCACAGCACCAGGTCATCTAGCCAAATGCGAGAAATTTCTTAGCTGTGCAGTAGGCGTAGTCAGGACGACGATGATTGTTTTTTTCATCTCATGCCCGTGTAAGCTACCCTTATTGGATGGCAACCTAACCCTAGGCATCCGTACTTATAAATCCAGGAACGAAGACACGTGCATGCGTTTCCCTGCACATTTGCTCTTTTTCTTTTTCTGAACCTTGTAGCACGACTGCTGTCCCTACAGTGACAATCTTGTTTTTATGCATACCTTTGTACTTCTTTCAAACATGGTGTATCATCCCCCAAATCCCTAGTGGTATTGCGCGTTGTCCATACCTTCTGCTTCAGAGATTCGGGGCTGTCGTACGCGAGTAGCTTTCCTGCCGCCGGGTCGTAGGCTACGGCTCCACGAGGTTCTTTCTTGTGGTGGAAGATGGTGTAGGCCGAGTCGCGGCATACCTACAAAAGACCCAGGACAACCTCATTTCCAGCAAACGCCAAAGCAGGGCAAAAAGGAAAATTAAATGAAGTAGATATCTACCGCGGCACTTTACAGGGTGAACCGCATCTATAAAGTGGGGTAGGCTGTTGTCCTACCAAAGCGCCTTGCATAAGTGAACCCTTGTGTTTAGTAGCACTGATAGTTAGGCGGGTAGGCGGTGAGGGTTTATGCTTACAAGACGGCGCAACGAAAGGGCAACCAAACACTGAAAAAGCGACATAAACAACGTTGAAGGTTCGGCCCAGGACTTGTCTTGCTGTCTTCGTCAGTGTTTGGCGTATTTTGTTGCGCTGATTGAAAATCATGAACATCATGCCTTCGTATTCTCTGTGAGTGCGGCTGGATGGAAAGCAACCTCATAGCATGCCGGAAATCCCAAGCGGCTTACGTACACATGCTCTTACTTTTTTTACTCCTAGCCGCACCCGTAGAGAATTCAACTGCTTACACGTAGCTATAGTCGCTTCGGGGCACCGGCAATAAAACTTTAACTATGGGCGGGCGCAGAGTGGTGTGGGAAGGCAAAGTTTATTCACAATGCACCTGAAAACACCACCTCCCCTCCGATTTGGTGATAAAGTTGTGTGCAAGTGAAAAAGAAGCGATGACGCGCGCATTTCACAATCACAATAACGTGCCTTTGCTCCCTGGCTTTTTAGGAGTAGAGATAGCAAGCAAACAGCTCTTGGAATGCAACATCCGGAGCCTTCAGTCGCCATTTTCTTCAAGATCCTGAGTGTCCATGATCCCGTGCTTTTAACAATGGCGGGACAAGTCAGGCTGAGTAAAAGCATAAAGCAAACTCTAAGCCGCCCTCCCCCACCCTACCTCCATGCACGCGTGCCTTTGTTATTGACTCCTAGTTTAGCTGGTATTATATACGTTCGCATTTTTCGCTCATAGATACTCCTCCTCCAAGCACAGTACATCAGGGGCCCCCCAAGCGGGAGACTTCACGACGCGCTGTGCTAGGATAGCAGCTTCGCGGCTGCTGTTCCAGTCGTCACGTGACCACTGAGAGTGGTGGCGAGCTTTGGGCTGGGCAGAGCCCACGCGCCGCGACGTCGCTACAAGCACCCCAGTTTGTCGACGGCCCCTACCGCTATTTACGAACATGAAAGCCCATGAAAAGTGACACTGAAAGGGGAACACATACCTGGATGTGGCTTCCTAGCACGTCCCCGGAGTCGTGCCTGCACTTCTGCATGAAATCGAAAGCACGCCGCGATCCACCCCGGGTTTTCGTCTCGGGGTTCTGGTATCGCGGCTTGTACCAGCGCCCAAACATGGCCAAGGACACGAACAGTGCCGCCCTAATGCCGCTAGAGTCCAGCTTGCGGAGAGTCTCGTGGGCGTCTCCCTGTTCAGTTATGCAACGGATGACGAAAAGTTTGAGAGAGTTACTAAGTATGAAATACGCCTATACTGAGGAATCATTACTTGAGAATGCCATTATCATTAAATTCTCTTTCATAGGTTTTTTTTATTAGAAAAGGAAATGAAACTAAAGGTGTCATGCTTGAATTTCGTCCTGGAACTTCAACACACTTACATCAGTGGGCCGTCACAAATTTCAAAATTTGCTGACGTATCTTGGACACATTGGCTCAATGAAGTTTTCTGGAACATGCCATGTTGAAGCAATGCGACGAGAGGGGCTAGTCAATTTATTCACGTTGGCTTTTGCGATGTGCATACATGTACAGATATTGAATAACACAGGGCACAGTATTAACAGAAAGAGCGCAAATTTCAACGGGGTTTTTATTCATACTCTTATATCTGTCCACATGCTTTTGTGAGTATTTATTTATATCAACTACGCATCAATAAAAGACCAGTTGTAGTTAGCGCTCGTTCTTTCAACACTGTGTCCTGTGCTCTTTGCAATCTGTCGCTATAGGGTAAGCGCATCGCAAAAGCCAGCTATATTTTAAAGCTTTGGGCCCCTAAAAATATAATGCGAACAATCTGCAGGCATTAGCGGTTGCACAGTCTCTATAGCAGACACCACCAAAATTCATGATGTTACGGTGACCAAGAAGGTGCCGCTAACCGTACTTTCTTGCGTTTTTTTTCTCGTATTCCATGTGTTTTCTTGTGGCAACATTGCTACTCTCGGCATTGTGAAATCTTTGTTTACCTAACTTTCTTTCGCCTTCAGAGTCCGTGGCGTTACAAAGACTATCCACCAACTACTTTCTTGCTTGTTCCATGAGTCCTCTCGCGCATTCCATGAGTCCTCTCGCGGTGTAATTGCTACTTTCGGTATTATGAAATCATGACTATAGGTGTTTAGTATATATTGTCAATGCTTTCAAGTACTATATTCACTCTGCCATGGGAGGACCGTAAGTGTCCCGATTAATGTGTTTACAACAAACGTTCCGTGATTTAGAGAACGAGATACTCTACTATGAAAGAGCAATAAGCTGTCCCAGTTTCAAGATCAGTGAGACGGTGATTTGAAAAAGTGCTTGACAATTTAGAGCACCTGGTCTCGTTCGTACTTGGTAATCTACTATGAGAGAGCCGGAACCCGTCCCAGTCGAAGATCAAAAGACTGTTTCTAAAAAGTTTACTTACACTAATTACAAAAAACAAGAAAATAATAACCTTCCAGTAAAAAAAAAGGGGGGGGGGCATATGTTGTACATCACTATGTTGTAGTGAATACATAATTACTCTAATATACGTGGCAGACGTGGCATGCATGTACAAAAGAACCCGATGGGATAGTATCATGATACAAGGAATACGATGATACAATGATGCATTAGGTGCAATGAAAACAATTGGTTACAAATGAAGACATAAACAGTGATTCAATGGAGCTGTTTAGCACCATTTTGGTCGAAAAATAGGTTGTACCCTTTTGTTTTCAACATTGACAAAGGGGTACGACCTATGCCACAGGAACTTGCAATCTTCTAGGAAGAAGAGCTCACCAGAGAGGAATGCGAGGATCTCTCGTCTCCCCAGTATTGGCCACAAAGCACGCCGGCGGCAATTCAGAGCCACAGCCTCGCATCGGTTTCCCCAAAGGCTGAACAGCCCCCAACTTTTAAAACAGCCGAGAAGTGCCCGCGCAAAAGTTGACCACCAGACAATAACGTACGCACAATCTGTACATGAAAACCAGTATGGACCACACGCCAAAAAAGGCGGGCGACCATACACTCTATCGTCCCATGTCCATTGGTCTCGACCATGACGCAGTTGGAGACAACGTTACTAGAACTAGGTTCTAGTAATGTTACTATAACCTAGTTAGCGCGAGGCTCTAGTAACGCTATCGTTGCAACCGATCTCGCGTGGAGAGCAAGCCCCAGTCCAACCACCAAACAAAGTCACGGAGCCTGGCAAGACAGCTGCAGGTATTCGTTTCCATGGGTGCTGGGGCACCAAGGGCCACAGAAGGGTGGCCATTGTGTACACCACTTTAGAAACGGTGAACTCTACCTCTGGACAAGTAGCCTACAAACGTTGGTGGAATGCCAGTAGGGCTCCATACATAGATGGTAATTCAGTTAATTGGGGACCACGGTTAATTTGGCTAGCTGGCAGGAAGACGTGCAGTAATGGGCCCAGATGTCTGAGCGAGCAAACTGTCGCTTAGCATTAGCAATAAAGTGTGGAGGCACAAGGTAGAAGCTGTGACGGAAACGTCGGGGAATGCAAATCCGCCTCGATCTTGTTGAGACAAGGCTTTACGAGATAACAGTTCTGTGCCACCAGACCAGGAAAAACGAACTAATGTAGCTTTGCATTTTCCCAGAGATGTGGAGCGGGGGTTTTACACTACGAAAAAGGTACCAAGGTTTCCCAAGATAAACCGATTGAGATAAGTATACCAACTTTCAAGAGGGAAGTTGAAGTGTCGGGCAGCTTTTACATCACTTTGAAGAGTACGTACAACGGATGACTAGATGCTGTCAAGTACACCAAACGCAGTAAAAGTGACGCGCAGTGTTGTAATGTTTGGAGACCCCTGTAAAGGTGGCGTGATGCTGATATGAACATGGGATTGGCCAATAAAGAGGTACTATTGGCTTTTAGAAAAGTTTATTCTTGCACAGGAGGTAATTCCGAAATGTTGGCAAGTATTGAGGGTATAAATACTGCAGTGACTGCTAATTATGGACATATAGTAATATCATCTGCATAAGCAGTAACCATTATTTGAGTGTTACCAGGTAGGTAAGCCACTAATCAATGCAAGAAGAAATAAAACTAGACACCCTTAACGAACTCCACGTTTGACTTGAAAGGGGTGACTCTCACGGGAATCTAGGTAAAGGGTACTTTCTGAGTTCGTATACATCGTGTGAATGAGCTGATTGAACTTGTCCGGGAATACGATCTCGGGAATACGAATGCATGTAAAATATAAGTAGCCCTGTTCTATGAAATCAAAAACCTTTTCCCTGATCTAAGGAAACCAACAGCCCTGGGGCACATCAGGCAGTGGTGTACGGAATGATGTCGCGCGTTAATCATGAATGGGTGTGCATTTCTCGGCCCGGAACGAAACAAACATGGTGGGGCGCAATCAATTGTGGAAGAGATAGACTTATTCGGCACCCCAGGATAACGTCCAAGACCTTGTAATATACATTAAGCAATGTAATAGGGTGCCAATCTTCTGGTCACTTGGACATTGAGTCTTGGGGATAAGTGTACTATGACCTCTGTGGAAAGAGTTTGAAAGGGTAAGGTCTAGCAAATACTTACGAATGACACGTGACATAAATGCAACAATGATAGGCCACAACTGTACATAAAACTCAGCAGGGAGTTCGTCAGGCCTGGGAGCCGAACCCTTTTTCATTGCGGCTATAGCACCCTTTATTTCGTCATCCGATGATGGTGTTAGGAAAACATCATATGTCATGCTGGAGTCATGTGGTAAGTCGTTCAGCAGGGGATGTGAAAAAAATTGGTCCTAGATAACTGCACACTAGAAACAGATTGAGCCATTGACTAAAGGTGTCGGGTGAACGCCTGGAAGTCAAGCGTACCAGCAGCAGCTGGTTTGGAAAGGTTTAGCAAGTGGGCAGGCGAGCCTGGCACACGAAGCAGACCTGAGCACCTCATGGTTCGCAGACGGTGCATGTCTACAGCGCCAAGCTGCAGACGAAATCGAAGAAGCGCGCATAGTACGTTAATATCGTTTAACGAGCTCATCTTGTCATGCACGCACAGCGGAGGATGGAC
Source organism: Rhipicephalus annulatus (assembly GCA_013436015.1). Classification (NCBI taxonomy): domain Eukaryota; kingdom Metazoa; phylum Arthropoda; class Arachnida; order Ixodida; family Ixodidae; genus Rhipicephalus; species Rhipicephalus annulatus. The sequence goes on along the minus strand of WOVY01006367.1, from coordinate 6,300 downwards.
TGGGATCACAGTGGGCAATGCGTATTTTTTGTATTAACAGTGAAGCATCCTGGGACACACGGGCGCGGAGTCCCCTGCCCAACGCACTGCAACGGTTGCTATTTGAGGCGGCAATATCCGCGCCGACGAGCGATGCGCGTAACACCCGGGGCAATTTTTCCGTATAGACAGAAAGGCCTGAAGGATGCGGCAATCGGGACACCTCAGTCTCTGAACTGGTACGTGGAATCCCCCAGGGTAACTGGGTGGCCGTCGCTTATGTACTACACTGGTGTCGTTGACAACGACATTACCGCATTGCCGTGAGCGTATACGCAATGAGACCGGGGAATGTGTACAACTGATCCATTCTGCTGGTTGACGCTGCTCGCCGCCAAGTATACGCATAATTACTATTGTTTACCCTTTCATGTACCTCAGCCAATGCTAACTGCTGCACGAGACGCGCAAGTTCTTTGGCGTTCCAGTTTGGCCGACCACGGCACGGACCTCGTACGTCTGCATGCGAGTCCAAGAGTACCACATGCTGAGATTTTAAAGGTAATGTATCAAGAGAGCGGAAAAATCCACTAGAGTTCACGGACGAGACGCCGACAAATCTTAAACGTAACAAAAAAAAAAGGTGCAGTCGAAGGCCAGCACGCGTCGGAAGACATCGAAGGAAACATGGTGGTCACGGAAAAGACTTCGGTTAAAAAAATTACCGCGTATTCATGAAGGGAATGATGATGAGTGGGGCGAATGCGTCCGTCAGTTCATTCGTTCTTGCTTCTGTCCATCCGTCCGCGCGTGCGTGCGTCTGTCCGTGCGTCCATTCGTCCACCCTTGCGTCCGTCCGCGCGTCAAACAGACAGACACGACGGACGGACAGACGCGGCCAGCGGATGATTCACGGTTTGCCGACATACCCTCCGAAGCTTCGCCCCACTCAGCACCAATCACTCTGTGGATGGGCTGTGAGGATATATACATACATGCATACATACAGGTGACGACCAGCCCACGCCTTAGGGAGCTTCGCCCCTAATAAGGAGCTTTAGAATAGCGTTAACAAGCGTTGTGGGCTCCATATAAGTTTTAAAATAGCGTTTGCTCCCCCCCCCACTAGAAAAAATCTTGAGACATCAGACCCTCCCCCCCCCCCTCCCGGCGCCAACACCAATTCACGGAAGCTGCACCAGAGCCTCGACACCAGCGCTTTGCTGGCCTTGCGGGCCGCAAGCGCCGCACGCTATTTCGGATTTTCTGTAGGTGGACCGCAAACGCGAACGGCTGCTCGCGTTACGATGCATGCGCAGAGGCAGCAACAGCACCACAGGGGCTTGCGGTGCGCTATTCTAAAACTCCGGAGTTGCAAACGGGTATAGATTAAACGCGTCGGCCAGCTCTGCCACGCAAGAAGCATGAAGTGCTGCTGGTAAGAGCTGCGTTGCTCATGCAGCAAATGCGAAATTTGAGCAAAAGGATTTGGGGTCGTGCGTGGTAGCGCGCTTTCCATTTTCACAAATGTTAGTCGGTGGTTCCTACCCTTCTGTATGTTTTGTGCTCGCACCACTCGTGGTATTTAGCATCCCAAAACCACCACATTATTATGAGATACTCTGTAGTGGATGGCTCCGGAAGTTTCGAACTCCTGGGGTTCTTTAACGTGCACCCAAGTCTGAGCACACGGGCCTGCAGCACTTTCGCCTCCATCGAAAATGCAGCCGACGCAGCCGGGATTTGATCCCGCGAACTGCTGCTGCTCAGGGGCCGAGTACGTTAGCCACTAGACCACCGCGGTGGGGCACTTCTTCACGAGACATCACTCCACTTAAGCTTTTACATACAGCGCGCTCACCAAGCTGGGGGAAGAAGCATGTCGGCCAAAGTGCACCAGCGTCGTGGGCGGCAGTATCTCGCAGCTCTCAGACTCGCTCCTTCGGCTGGGCAAGTGGCCCACCAAGACTACGGCATCCGGCTCGAACGTGTCCCTGGACAGCGAGACAGCAAAGCGGTGTATAGGCGTGCAGCTATATTCCCAAACTGTCAACTATACTTCGTTCAAACTATGTGGGCAAGATATAGTCTAATAATTCAATTCTCAAAGCTTCTACAGAGCAGACTCTCAACGCACACTTGCGAACTTGCTAAGTACGCACGGTCCGACCGCACAAGGCTCGCTTCAGCTTTTAGGGGCGAGGCTCCTTAAGATTGAGGCTTGTCCGTTGGCGGCGTTGGCGTTCGCCGTATGCAAGTGCATGCAAGGTAGCCACTATACGTCATGACGATGACAATGACGATGATGATGAACAAATACGTTCCAGGCCGTAGATTGTATTTCTGCCTCAGTAAAAAAACAATCGTGAAGGTGCTCTCACCCGCGAAAGATCCTCGCGGAGTTGATCCTTTTGACACTGTACACACGTGTTGTCACTCATTTGCATGTATGAGTGGGCAACGTACGGGGAATCCGCGATCACCCTAATGGTCTTTCGGAGCTTCGCCCAATCATCGTCATTCACTTTGAGGATATGCTCCGCTTTTTTTTTTTTCGCTGAAATATTTGCGTGGTTCGCTTAAGTAACGAAACAACTTGAAGGGAATAGTTTATCTTTAACAATTAGTGAACACTCCAAACGCGTTCTCGATGTTAGCGTCGATGGTCGCCGTGATCTTTCGTATAAAGTTTAAGGGTCATAGCACTACCAACGCGTTATATCTTATACGTGAGAGTGAAATCGCGCAAGGGAAGCCGATGAGAAATCGCGACAATCGTCCCCGCCGCGCGAAAGAAACATGAAGAATGTACGAGGAGGAGGATATGATGGAAATGGCACGGCTCCAGCAGGAACTGCGAATCTTAATGGATGGGCGCGTGGTTGTCGCGCTCGTCCGGTCTTGAGAGGGATAAGCGGGCGGATCATACCTTTATGCGCACTGTGTTCTCACCACTGCTGGCGTTGAAGCAATAGATAGCGAGTGGATCGCTTCTCTCGCGGCCGCGTTTTCTTGCGTAAGCGTTTGATTTGGTTGTGCCAAGTCTGGTGCTTTAACAGTTCACTGCAATCCTTACCTTGTATGACATTTCAATTTGTTGCTCAGCAACAAATTGAAATGTGAGAAGAGTAGAGGTCGCATTCACTGATTGAGCTTTTGGCGAAACCGTTACTCTACTCACTCGTAGCTGAATACTCATTTTCGAACAGAAAGAAATAATACAAACAAACCGCGAAGAGAAAGTCTCAAGGTCCTACTCACTCCTGACTAAGGCTTGCTCTCTGACCGAGGGACCAGTCGCGTTACGTAAATTTTATGAGGATTCAAAATAAGCACTATAAACATGTATCGAGCCCAAAAAACATTATTAAATTGAAAAGTGAGCACACACATTTTTGTTCCACTATAATCACGATATCACAAAGTCTATAATCGTGACCTGTAAGAATATCACCAGGTGAAATTGAGCCTTCTTATCTTCTTGAAAAATATTGACGAGAATCAGCAAACTGTTTGTTCTCTATAATATCGTGTCTAAAGAAAAAAAAACGAGCCCCTAAATTTCTGCTTCTTTACTAAGAGATATTACATGAGGTATGTTGTACTGCGCAGGAGAAGGACGCGCAGGTTGCAGGAAAGAAATTTTTGGACGCATATGCAAAGAAGTTGCGTATCTTACGCAGTCATCTCTGAGCCGCAGTTAGTGCGTTCCCGATAGGCCTCATAGCGTATAGACGTCCGAAGTAAATATTTCGCTGTTCTATCAGAAGTGGCGGTATTTTTTTTTTCTACGACGCAACTTTTGCTATTTCTTTGCGTAAAACAATCTATCAGAAGTGACGGTATTGTTTTTTCTACGACGCAACTTTTGCTATTTCTTTGCGTAAAACACTCTTGCTGTTGCACCTCCTCTCGCAACTATATATGGCTTGCACTGTCGTCACTGAAAGTGCAGTGGAGCACCAGCATGTGGGGAAGCCACGTCCCTGATGTTACATTAACGATACGAAAACATCGCCTGCATGCTCTTTTTTTATTCACGCACATAAACGTTCTTGTCGCATCGTTTTCACATAGACGCAACTTTGTCATCGAAGACGCCATTGTGGAGTCCCAGTTCCTTTCAGAAGTTGCGTCCGTGACGTCACGTGCAAGCAATCTATATAAATGATATGATCTGTGCGTACCTAAAGACGTGCGTGGCGTGTTTTATCCAGAGGTCACTGTGCATGGCAGCCACCAAGATGGTGTACGAGGGGCGTTCCGCGGTGCTCTTGTCTCGCATCAGCGAGGACACGGTCTGCACAGATATCCACCAGCGACCACCGTATACTCTCAATGTTACTGCTTCAACCCTTCGCACGGCTTGGAGCTTCAAAACAACCCAATCGTTTTCAGAACAGTAAGCATAAACAGGCACAAGAGGAATTTCACCCTTCGTTAATCGTTCCACTTTGTTAGCTCTTATCGGTATGTAGAATTGAATTAGATTATAGGCATGTGAAATACATGCTGCAAAGAAAATGACGAACGGTAGCAAGTGTAACCGAGTCAAGCTGGATTGCAGAAAATGCCATCTGAAGTTCCTGTTCATCAAATATTGGCAAAGTTCGCGAAGCAGGAACTTGCAAAATAAAAGTGGCCGAGAACATCGGCAACATGCAATGCTGCCATTATTAATTTGCGCTTCAAAAATTTCGAGGAGAAAGTAAGGACTTGCAAAATAGAAGTGGCCGAGAACATCGGCAACATGCAATTCTGCCATTATTAATTTGCGCTTCAAAAATTTCAAGGAGAAAATACCGACCCATGCACTAAATATGTTCACTCTACAATGCACTAGTAAATTTTTTACCATTTGTATTATACGTAACTATGTTAGATAAGCAATTGATGCACACATTTATGGTCGGTTGCATCCTCAGAATGGATGCAAGCTCCACCCACAGCGGTTACAGTCCAGACCAGGCAAAATTTCCATTCCCCACTAATTGCAATCGTTCAATTGCGTGACTTCAGGGCTGTTCACGTATTTAAGGGATATGGGTTGGCCTTGCAGGCACTTGTTCATTTCGGTAGCTTCCAGACGAAGAATTTTATTTGGAAAATTTCATCAAAAGTTCTGACTTCACTGTTCAGCCAAACGTAACAGTTTAACTAGAAACAACGAAATTTTAATTCATATTATGCATAGTATTTATCAATAGAAAAGTGCTTATGATTCAAACAGAAATCGCCAATCATTGTTCTGTTGCATTGATCGATAACAGACGTGCTGGGATTCTGAGGGTGGAGCACGTATTTATTCGTAGGTTGTAACCGACTAGTATATAGTTCTGTCTTTGAAGGTTCGTGACGTTATTGCGTTAATGCTTACCGGGGGACCACATTTCATAACATGTCAGAATTTTACGGCGGCACATTCCCCACAATTAGTAACATCTTACGAAGGCGTAGAGGGTACTGAACAGAAAAGCTTGTGTTAATAATATTCACGACCGTCTTATATTTTGTGTACGATGAGAGTGACGCACAACAAGCGCTTTTGTAACATTGTTAGTCTATCACCCCACGACCATCTGAGCCACAATGAATGTTAGCAAAACATTAGGTGTATTGTTCCTTCAGAGCGGTTTACATTTCAACCTTACCTTCAGTATTTCCAGCAGCTGCGTGAACTTATCGTGAGAAAAATCAGAATACGGGGTGTTCAGGTATCCGAAATGGAAAATTCGTTGCTTCCAGAGGCTCGTCAGGTGGCCCTTTGTCACAGGGTCGGACAGAATATCGTCCATTTCCTCAAATGCACTGAAAAAATAACAATATATATATATATATATAATATATATACTATATATATATAGATATATATATATATATATATGAGATATATATATATATATAGCTATATATATATATAATATCAATGAGAGCTAACAGACAATAGCGACGAGAAACGTATAGATGTTATTTGTAGTACTTATATATGACACGAAATGTGACAAAAGTAAAGTGAACGAAGAGATCTCTAGCCGCCGCCACGGACCAAACCTGCATCATTTATACTTACGCATCCGATGCTCTACCGATTCAGCTACAGCAATGGTCATCCCCCCCCCCCCCCCGTTCACTTTATTCAGTATATCTATGCATTTTAACCCTGGAGTGTCAGTCAGCGCCGATCGGATCTATGGCGGTGGGTGCGGAACATTGTTTTTCTGCCGGCTGGCGTAACGCCGCACTCTATGTTTGTTTTTGTTTCTTACGAGCCAGCTGTCGACCAATAATCCGTAGAATACAAGTGGACGGAGTTTGCCGGAA